>JABXWE010002104.1:0-63692 GCA_014611495.1 Limonius californicus | reverse complement strand
GTTGATACGGGAATCCCTGCGTTACTATTCTGTATAAAAATATTCCCTCCACTTTGAGAATATGCTGGATTAAATTATAGTACAAAATAATGCAAAAGTGAAAACAACAGCACGATTGGATTGGTTTTTATAATTGAATATGCTCTTATATAAACAATAATTTTAAAAATATACAAGAATTCAGAATTCTAATTTAAAAACGTCATTTAAGTGGTTTAAAAGGATAGTAGATAATAGGTAAATTTAGGTAACTAATCCAAATATTTATTATTAGAAATAAAACCTTGCTAACAATTTAGGTAAATTTGAAGTATTGCGAAACTATGAATAAGAAGGAAAATTGGAAAGTTAGTAAACAAAAGAATTACATCGGCAAAATTTCGTATTTTGTATTTTCATTGTTCTTATGCATTGTATAGTACATAATTGGGCAAATATTATTCCATAGCAGTATAAATGTAATAACATAGAAGATTAATAAATCGAGTACTTTGTTTGTAATAAATCTAGACACGAAGAGAAACGGTGAGTTTTAAAAAACGTATTTGCCCCATAGAGAAAAAAAATGAAAAGTCAATGCTTTTCTTTATTATTACCGTTTTCATCATTATACAGGGTGTATTTAAAAGCTACCAAAACATTCAGGGTGTTGATTTATTTCGTCAAAATAAAGAAAAAGCTAGCTATGAACATGGGTCAAAAATGTTCCCTAAGAGAGATACAGCTCTTCAAAGGTGCATCCCCAAGGCTAATTTTGTTTTCATCATTATAAGGGTGTTTTTAAAAGGTACCAAAATATTCAGGGTGCTGATTTATTTCGTAAAAATAAACAAAAAGCTTCTATGAACATGGGTCAAAATAGCTTCCTAAGAGAGATACAGCTCTTCAAAGGTGCATCACCGAGGATGTTTTCTTTTTTGAATAACGTGTGAACCGTTTGAACCAGAATTACGAGATTTGGAACATTGAATAAACTTTTGATACCAAAACCGATTCTGTAATCTTGCAATAACTTACTCCCCAAGAGCCCCAAATGGGTGGAGGCACCGATAAATTCCGTTTGCCTGAGAGAGACAAGTACCCTCGCAGCAGCCTTAGCACTGGATACCACAACAAAAAAAATTCCAAATGATAACACCCACTTTGTGATACCTTATTAAAAAGCTTCTACAAGATGCTATTCAATAGTAGCAAACATTTTTATTCCTGACTCGTATCAGAAAAATTATAAAATAAGAAGTTCTGAACCAATTATTGTAATTCAAATTTTAAAATATTAGTTTAAATGTTCAAAATGAGTTCCATTATTTTCTACGAAATTGTAAAATCTACTGTCAAATTCTCTACAACCATTTTGAAAGGTTTATTGCGAAATAGCTCGGAACTCCTGAATTGTTCCTCGTTGCAGTTGTGGGATGGACTAAAGCTGAGTTTTGTAGCAACTCATTTTAAGTGACCCATAGAGAGAAGTCTGATTGACAACCTTTTTTTTGTCCCACTGCTAGGCATTGGCCTCTTCTCTGCCTCGTGTTTCTCCTCAGCGCTAAGTTAGAAATACGGGGTACCTAAAGTTTAACGTCGAATCCGAACGACAGAAATTCCAGGGAATGTCCCACGGTTGCAAGCCGGATTGGGAAATTGTGTGTGGTGGGTTGCAGACAAGATTTTCATAAATCTGCATAGCACTGCTTAGGTTTTCTAACCTAAGCCTGAATCGACGTTTTACTCAGAAAGCGAACGCTGTACTAACTGAGCTACCACCACACAGAAGTGTAATGGGATCAAAACCTGGAGATTTTGGGCGTCATTCTATTTATCTAAAACGAGTACAGGAAAAAATGTTTGCTACTATTGAACAGTATTTTTAATGAGGTATCACAAAGTGAATGTTACCATTAAAATTTTTTTGTTGGGTTACGAAGAGCCTAAGGTGTTGAATGGGGAAGGTTTCCTTGTGAGTCATGATTGTTCCCCCTACATGTTATAGAAACTTCTAGAAATATAGCGCATTGTACGTTTTGAAACTGACACTCTATACACTATATGGACAAACAAACTTTACAAAACTGAAAGTTTTTGAAAACTTAATTCTAAATAAAATTATTCACGAAAAAGTTTGCTATCATTTTAAATCTTTTTCGGTATAAAAGTATTATTTTCCTTCTTCTGTTTGTTATAAAACCAAGTATCATTTTAAATAAACCAATCATTTAATTAGAGAATGCAATTTGATGCCCGAAAATGACGATTCTAAAAAAATTTTTGTATTTTCTATACGAATCACCTGATTAGGTTCGATTGAGTTGGAGTTTATGGTATAATGGGAAAGGGAATTGAAACCTGCCGCGTCCAAGTTTTTTCTGATCTTACTGTACATAATTTGTTTCTAAGATATCTGGTAAATATCACAAAAAATGTATTGGGATAATATGTAGTTTTAAAAATACTATTCTATTAAGATTAGCATACTAACAACTTTTTATTTTATCCAAACTGTTATCTGCAGGGTGATTCACGACAAATACAAGCTTACCATTCCAAAAATAGGCAACCCAAAATACATATCACAAGCTACTACGAAATCTAAATTTTTATTGACTGTTTTATATGATCAGGGATTTCTGTTTAGTACCCTTGAAAGTTTACACGAAGGATTCCACCTAGCTGTTTAAACCAACTTCCTCAAGTAAGACAGGCAATGTGTCGCCAAAAACATTTAAATAGATTTCCCCTGTTAAAATCATGTCGGTTTTTTCTGCATTCGAATACATATCATTTAAAGGTTGAGTTGAGTGAGTGAGTTTATATAAGCCAGTAAACTGCCAAGAATATCAAACAAGCATCTCTGATCTAATACGGTCAAAAAATTAAGTGTTGCAGTATTTTAGGTTGCCTATTTTTTTAATGGCAGACTCGTAATCTCCCATGAATCACTCTGTATACTGTCTAATTAGGAGGTAGAGATACATTTTCCAAAATGTAAGTTTTATTTAGAATTTTTGTATTGTATAGCAGTAAATGATAAAATACCAACACAGAAACAAGTTTTAGAACTGTTTCCATAGGAACCTGATACACAATCGGAAAACCCTAAAAATTTAAATGGCAACTAATTTGCTAAATGTCAGACTAGTTAGGAATACAACAGCCGAAACAATCACCATTTTCCATCTCTTGTTGTGGTACACGAACAAACACTAAAATATTAAACTCCTATTGTTACTTACACGTTAATAATTTGTCTTTTTCTAATACATTGGGTTAATGTCCGCGATATCACTCGGCAGCTATGACGTAAAGCAAAAACTCTAGGAAACAAGTAATAAACAGGAACTCCAAATTTATTTTTAGTTTTTTGCAAAAGGAACAGCATTAACTTTTCACTGGGAATGAATGTTTCTTGTGGGTTTTGTGTAGCTTTTGTTGTAAACAGCTGATCACTATTTGAATGTTTTACATTTTAAGAACAATTTGCTAAATCATTGTATTGTTTTTATTAAATCGACTGTTGCTCGGCACAAAATAGGCTTTCGACAGGACGTATTCTCCTTAAACCGGTACCTCTGAAAATCATTTAATTTGAACAAAAGTCTTTTCGGTTTAACGTAACTTAATTTCTGCCATTAATACGATTACATCTTCTAAAATGATTTTTCTTTTAATCGGCTTTTAGATTAACTGCGTCGTGGATGTGATTTAGGTGTACTTAAATTAAATTGATTCCTTTAAAATTAATTTAGTTTTCTAGTTTTGATTTGTAACATACACCCCATTGAATAGTGCTACATCCAACCCAGTTTGCGATGCTTACCTTTCGTAACAGATGCTCAAAGTAAAGCCGATGTTTTCTTTTAAATAAATTTGTGACCGAGCATAACTCCTCCAAATCTCACTGCGATTAAAAGCAACCCCCAGCCTTTGAATATTATATCCCTCTTTGACAACTTTAACCAATTTCAAAGTTTTATATAAATAAAACTGCAAGCTTTCAAACAGAAAAAATTCAGAACCTAGAAGTTTAGAGCTTTCGCGGCTTTCAAGCAGATTTCATTTCTGTTCCGAGAAAATCTTTAGATTGTAAGAGTTTTCATTAATTTTCCATTGCTTGCCAACAGGAAATGACCGCTTCGAGTGCCTAACAGATAACTTTAAAGTGATCAATACCAAAGGAACTGTATTGTTCTCTGCGGACCATAAAGAAGTCGTCTTGGGGGTAGATGTTTTGCGGATAACCGGCGAAGGAGGCACCATCTTCGGGGGTTCAGTTCAAACCCCACTGGTACGTGCGGAGTCCGGCCACGATTTAAGGTTTGTAACTTTTAACTATATCTCAACGGTAATATAACCAATAATTAAGACGCCATCTGCCGCCCAACTCCTCTTGCATATTAATTTAGCTTTCTTGCAAGTTTTACGGCGATCTGGTATGTACAACCAGCAGTTTTTGCAATCTGTTTCTTCTATTAAATCGTTCTGGGTTGCTTGCGCCCGTTTTATGACTTAGTGCATTTCTTCTGTCAAAGTTGCTCGTTTGTGAAGCTCGATCCGCAACAGATGTGCTTTGCTCGTATAAGATATACGGCATCAACATCGTCAAAATGCAAATTCAACTACTTCTGCACACTTTCTTTATTATAAAAATAAAAGGAACGAAAAGTTTACGGCCAACACTCAGTTTTTTGCTGAAATTACATACTGGCGTCCTATATGCCCCAAAATATCGGAAACAAAATATTACCACGACGCAAGAATGTACTAAATTTTTACAGGAACAAATTACCGATTAAATTGCCTTTTACACTGTTAGTCTTAAAATATTTAATAAATAAATCTTAAGAATATTATTAAGTATCCTACTTAACGCGAATAATAGAACTAAGGATAAGCCAAGTATTTACATACATTGTTCATAGTGCAATTCAATATACAGGGCGTAACTGAATGACTTGGCCAAACTTTACGAGCGTATTGTACTCTTCAAATAAACACTAAAAATTCGCTTTAACATTGTTCGTAAATGGTTCTTTAAAAAGTAATGGTACCAGAACTTCAATTTATAACAAAAACTAAAATTCAACGCATTAATTGTTTATTAATATTAATGAATACAAATTAGAAAGTGCTATTTGCATCAAGTACCTTGGGCAAAGATAAATGCTTTTCAGTCCCTAACACGTTGTAAAATACCAGAAATATTGTATAAATCTCGGATAACATGAACATTTTCAATTGCAGTTCGTAAGCAATATTTTTTAGGTCTCCCCATAAGAAACAGTGACAAGGATTGCAATTGGGAGAGCGGGGAGGTCATTCAATGGTCTTGCTCTGCCAATCCATTAATTAGGATAATTCTTCTTCTTCTTCTTTTAGACATCTATCCATTTTTTGATGTAATCTTCCCCTATATTTATAAACTCTTCTGTATCACTTGCTATTTTTCTTCAATTTCTTCCAGCAGGTGCCAATGTCTTCTCTCTTCATCTCTCATTTCGCTGCAGATCGTCCCAATTTAGCTGCAATTTAGTTTTTTACCATCTTTCACTTTCTGAACTTACTACGTGTCCGACACAGCTCCAGTTTAACCTAGCTGTTTTCTTTCCCAATCCTCTAATACTACGCTTTGCTTAAGTTTCTCTATCTTATTCATCCTTTAGATTAATGCATGACATTATACTCTCCGTTTTCCTCTGTGATACTACTGTTTCGAAGCCATATATTATATACAGGGAGCTTTCATATTATTTTTTTGTTGTGATTGAACAAGGCACATTGTACATATGCTATTTTCTAAAGGCTGACCATCGCAATTTAATTCTTCTGTTTATCACTGTGTCTTGGGTTGCCTTCGCCATTTAGGGTTATGACCTAGGTATATATACGAACTTACCTTTTCTATGAAGTTTCCGTAAATTTCTATTTATGATGTAAGAGATTGTTGGACGTAGTTTTGGTTTTTCTGACGTTCATTTTTAATCCAATATTCTGCGAGCGTTCATTTAACTGTTCAATCATTGTTCTTAATTGCTCCACGTCTTTAGCAAATAGAAGTTGACCGTCCGGTCAATTTTTTAAATAGCTCTCGTCTGCATTGATGCTTTTCTTGTTCCAATCTATCTTCTTAAACTCATTTTCCAGCGCAAGTGTAAGCAGTGTTGGAGACAGTGTGTCCCTTTCACGCACTCCTCTTTCCAACAGAATTTTATTGGTAACTATTTCTACCTTTACATACTATGTCGCTTCGCGATATATATTTTTAATGAATTGGGAATACCGTGAATCCATGCGATAGTCGTCCAATATATCGAAAATAGATTCCCGTTGTAAAATGTCAAATACCGTTTCAAAATCTATGACAACTATGTACACTTCCATATTGTATTCATTGCACTTTTCTTTTCTATCATAAGTATTATACTTTGTAGATGTTCATTCGTACCATAACCTTGCCAAAAAGCCGCTTGTTCTATTGGTTGGCACTCATCAAGTTTATTTTTAGCCAGTTTTCAACTAACAGACTAATGGGTCTATAATTTTTTAGCATAATTGGTGTCCAAAAAATGTGCAGGAGCCCCATCATGCATGAGCCATAAATTACAACGTGTTTCAAATTGGACTTCCTCCAGCAATACTGATAGCTCTTCTTTCAAACATTGCATATAATTTTAAAGGTTAAGTTTCAACAACGGCAACATTGGCATAATCGAGTGATTATCAATAATGACGCTCCAAAAACATAAGAAGAAAATGTTTGTTGATACCTAAAAGAAGTTATTGCTTGTGGATTAGCGGCAGCCCATTGATGATTATAGCGAATATTTATTAGCAATTTTTGAAAAATTCGTCTGGTCAGTAAGAAGGACGCTAGATTAAAAATTGGGATCTTTGCATAGACCTAGACTAGATTAATAAAAGAACTAAATACAAACACCAAAACGAGAATTAAGACGGATGGCCAGGTAACGGGAGAAATCAACAATAACACAGAAATTAGACAAGGGGACTCTTTGAGCCCGGCACTATTTAATATAATAATGAACAAACTTATAGAAAATATGAACAACCTCCGTGGGTACAAACTGGGAAATAATCAAATACGGGTAGTGTGCTTCACAGACGACGCAGTGCTGCTTGCAGATACAGAAGGCGATCTACAACGCCTCTTATACAACTTCGCCAATACAGCAAAAAAATATAATATGGAGGTATCAACTACGAAAACCAAATCAATGGTAATAGCGAAAGAACCCATTTGATGCAAACTTGTAGTAGAAGAGGAAATAATAGAACAAGTATCGAGTTTCCACTATCTTGGGGTAGAGCTATCAAGTGACCGCAACTTGTACCAAGAAGTGAGGAAGCAAGCACTAAAGGGAGCCAGAATGTCAGGGTACCTGCGAGATATAACATGAAAAACAAATATCTCCAAACACAAAGCAAAGTAAAGATTTACAAAACAGTAGTGAGACCAACATTAACATACGGAGCTGAAACACGAGCAGAAACAGCCAAAACAAAACAACTATTAAGAACCGTTGAAATGAATACACTATAGAGCAATAATAGGTAAGACACGCCTAGACAGGGTAAGGAACCAAGCTGTAAGGGACGAATGTGAAGTAACTGATGTAGTAAAATTTATAAAAAAGAGAAGAGTTGAATGGAATAATCATGTTACCAGAGCCAATAACCAAAGACAAATAAAAATAGCACGTGATAACCAACCGACAGGAAAAAGAAACCCGGGAAGACCAATGAGAAGGTGGGCCGAGAGCTGGCAATCTACATCTTTAGAAACACCATAGAATTAGTGTGAATAAAAACAGGCTACTGCCTACAATAAAAGAAGAAGAAGAAGAAGAAGAAGAAGAAGCATAGACCTAAAAAATATCTACAAAATTGCAATCTCTGTAGGCAATCAGCCTACAACGGACCTTATATTACCTGTGCATGAAATGAATACAATAATTGTTTATGAAGAATTTTCCAAATAAATTGATGCGAAACACCGACATCAATAACAATCCACCCTGTACTAGTACTAGGTTCAGCCTCAATTATCTCAAGACGATCTTCTACAACAATACTACGTTGGTTGGCTCCACGGTCTACAAAAAATTTCACAGACGTTCCCAGTTATACCCTAAAGTAAACCGTTTTCAAAATACAAAGTGTTAAATTATGATTTATTAAATACTTACAATTTCAGAAAAACCAATATTTATTTCTATTTTACTTTAAATTCACTATAACCATTATTCAAAATGGCCACGGTCGCTCTCCAGACACATTTTGGCTCTTCTTAAGAGAGATCTGGTTGCTCTACGCAACATACCATTGTTATTCCAAATTAGTTCTGCTGCCACAAAAATGCGTATCTTAAGATCCTAAGATGCGCGTTTTGTATACCATATCTTTCATATGGCCCCACAAATAATAATCTAAACACGTTAAGTCCAGATATCTTGGGGGCCAGGGGTGCTGCTCTCCTCTACCAACACGTCCTTCAAACCGTTATTTCAAAAATTTCTTACACGTAACGCAAAGTGCATAGGGGCACCATCGTGCGGACATATCATGTCTGATCGCCAGATGGGCATCACTCAATTCCACACTACGTATTCACTGTAAACCTATGTGGATAATTTGACACTGTGATTTCGTGTAGATTCTCCAAATTCCAAGAGTGGCTGTTCTTTCTGTTCATTAATCCATTCCTTGTAAATGTTGCCTCATCCATGAATAAAATTCTATTACGTAGGTTTCGATTTCGAATGATCCAGTGGAAAAGTTCCATACGACTAATGAAATCTGTAGGTAAGAGGGTTTGAACAGTTTGGATATGAAATGGATATAAACCATGACGTTTTAATGTTCTCCAAACTCACATTCGTGGTGCATTAACTTTTGCAGATACACGACGAACAGAGGTCCTAGAATTATTATCAATTTCTCGCAGTGTGTGATCCTCAGTGTCTAGTAGTTGCTGTATTGGACGCTCAGTCGACGATCTCGGCAAAGTTCCGTGTTCACGTAGGTGGTTGTGCAGTCGTTGGAAAACTCGTAGGTCTGGTAATCGCCGATTTGCAAATCTCAACCCATATTCTCGAGCAGCTGCTACTGAGTTTCCATCACAAAAACCGTACATGTAATGGATATCGGCGTACTCTCGCGTTGTAAAAGTAAACATTATCAACACTGTTAATAAGCGCAAGCAGATAAATCAACTTTAAGGTGCTTTACTCTTTGACATACAAGTAAATCATATCATTTAATAGCAACATAGACAGTTTGTATCAAATACCACTTAATATCATTTATTGTTTCGGCTGCTTCAGTATTTAAGTAAAACAGGCCTTAACTTCTTTAATAGTCAATTTAGAGAAAATGACCCCTCTATAAAAAAAATGCCGTTTAAAAAATAGAGAACAAAAAATGTTTATTTGCATTTGTATTGCTTTTAAACATGGCAGTATGACATCGATTTATGTATAAAGCGACATAAATCTAATAAAACCAGCTGAATATTTTAGCAATATAGTTTGGACTTATTAATTAAAATACCTTCAAAAAATGACCCAAGAAACAATTAAAAATTCAATACATTTCTATTCAGGAACCATAAAATATTGAGAAAATCTCATATTACGTATAATAATTACTTTACATATTCAAAGACGATATTCGGCGTTAGGTCACATCAAGCATAAACCCTACTGTTTGCACAGACCTTCTTGATTGGATAATTAACTACATTATTGGATCCCAAACTCCCTTTAACTCCAAAACTAAGCATCACGATTTACAAATAGATTGCCATTCAAATGGAACAAATACGAGCAATGAAATTTAAAAGTTTCCTACAAGATTTGATTAATAGTCATTATTAAAAGAAAAAGGTAACAAATTTTATCATATTTAGTATTTCATTTTTATCAGAATTTTAATAAATACTATTAGTCTGCCAAAATTGGACGTATAACTCCTAGAAAAAGGGTTTTGATATAGTGTGGAAAACCCACTCACAAACTTAACAAACTAAAGCAATGCTTCTTGACTTCAACAATGGTTGCGTATGAGTGCGTACGTAATTCTGCTTCCATCGAACTAGAGTTGTTTTGCTCAGAGCCAACGTTTCACAAAAAATATGTATCGATAATATCCTGTGAATCATAAAATATATTGAAATGATTTCAGCCCCATTTGATTTTTCCTTTAATGTGCCCTAATTCCCTCTGTATCAGATTCTTTTTGTTAGCTATTAGTCAAATTCGATATTTTACGTTAATTACAAATTGCAAAAGTAAATATATTATTTCCCCAATTTTTTATACAGGGTGTATAATGGCTAACTTTCATTAAACAATACTTTGGTAATCAAGTACTTATTATGTATTCAGTCAAAATATTAGTGACCTCAACCAATTATGATTATACCGGAAAGTCATATCAACTTTCCTATTTTAAATACAGTTACTTGTATTTTAGAAATATGACTTCCTTTACGTTTAAAATCCCAACAGCCATGGACCTTAACCAAGCCACTTTTACAATCTACATTGCTCTTCAAAATTTTTTGATCGTTGAAGTTTATTGAAAGTCCCTATTTTCTATTACATTTTCGATTTATTCCTTATATTTTAGGGTATATCTGACTCATATTAGGCTTTTAGTTACTGTATAAGAAGTATTTTATAATATATACCTAATGTAGACAGCTATCGTTTTAAGTTTTGCAAACATAACATATTCTTTGCTAACATATAGTCGTAGATGCAAGAATATTTGTCTAGGAAACCATCATTAGAATGGTTATTGAAACATACTGATCTTCCACGAATAAAAATACTTGGAATAATTATAATAGTGTGGTGTGGCCATCTTGTTGAAAATAAATTTCTTGTTGCTTTTCTTCTAGACAACACACTTTTGTTTTGCTCTAGATTGAGATCTCTTCGATTCGCAACATAGTCAAGGTTAATAGAGTTCACCAAGTTAATGTGATAGCTATAATAGTCAGGTCTGGCCATCTTGTTGAAAGTAAAGTTGTGCCTCATCTAGAAACTAACTTCCATTTCTTGCTTTATTTAAATCTCTAGATTGAGCTCTCTTCGATTCTAGAGTTCACAGAATTAATGTGATAGCTATAACTGTCAGGTCTGGACATCTTGTTGAATGTAAAGTTGTCTCTCGTCTAGAAGCTAACTTCCATTTCTTGCTGTATTTATAACTCTAGATTAAACTATCTTCGATTCGCAACATAGTCAATATTAATAGAGTTCACAGAATTGATGCGAGAGCTATAATAGTGTGGTCTGGTCATCTTGTTGAAAGTAAAGTTGTTTCTCTTCTCAAAGCAGACGTCCTTTTTTCCTTGCTTTGTTAAAAGCTTTTTATTGAATTCTTCACCAGTCGCAACAGGGCCAATGTTAATAAATTGTGTAACTGACTCTAACCCATATTCGTATTAGAAGAACGTTGACGTGTATTATTACTCTAGACTAACCCTTTTTATCCTCTCAATTGTAAATAATTCTAGCACGTACAAGTCGTTGTGACCGTTTGGAAAACCATTTTTTTTTTCGACAGAATCACAAAGTACATTTTACCGAATTAGTGTGATAGCTATAACGGTGTAGCCTGGTTATCAGAATTGAAAGTAAATTTGTTCCCTATTCGAAGACTTCCCTCCTTCCTCGCTATATTTAAATCTCTAAATTGAATTATTTTTCTTCCTCAATACATCCACTTTCTCTAAATTTTGCACTCAACTCCTACTTCCCTGAAACATACCGAGATGCCTCCAGTTAAAAGTTCTTCAGAAAAACTTATTTCGGAACTAGAAATAATATTCATTCCCATTCTTTCAGATATTTTTTAATTTAACAAAGTCTTGAAGTAGTGTTTACAGAAATGATTATAATAGCTGCTTTTGAAATAGACGATAAAAAGGCGATTCAGCTTTTTACGTAACTTTCGTTAATAGACAGAAACAATTTTATTTATTTCTTGAAATATAATTGATAGATAGTCAACAAATAATAAATTTTAGTATGGTCATCCCTTACATTTATTTTGGAACGTCTTCAAGTTAAACAGTTTTTAGGTAATATCTCGAAAAAAATACGTGTATTTTAATATTATTTGAGTAGAAAAACAGCATTTTGTTATGCCCAAAGACCTTAGTGCCATATATGTTTGAATTTTTAATATCACTAATTTATCTTCTACAAACCAATTTTTCTTCATCGGTAGCTGTAGTATATATATATAACCCCCTCTACCTTCCACTGATCGTTAGCATCATAGTATGCTTATGCAACACATTTAGATCTCGCAATATCTACAACCATCTTCTGAGGGGCGAAATCCTTTATTTTCATCATATACATCACATTTCCTAAATTGACCTCTTTATTTAACGATTGTATAATATTAATAATAATATTGTAATCACTCTCTCTCGGTTATTATATTTTTATAAAATTTTGCCAAAACGACTATCGACAAGAAGTTCCAGTCGATTATTTATTTGATTTTGTAACTAATAAGTATTAAACTGACTATAAATACTAAAATTTGTGTACTGGTGAAGGTACGAAAGGTCACGAAATATTGCGTGAGGCTTTCTATTAAACGAATAGCCTAAATACTAAAATTTGTGTACTGGTGAAGGTAACCAAAATTATTAGCCATTAGTAATTAGTGAGTGTGAAGGTCAATAACAGGTCATTGTCAAAGTCAAAGGTTACAGGTCAGTAACCGGTCAATAAACCGTAAGTGGTGGGAGGTGGATCCAGAACTCTCATTCTTGCCCTACTGCTGTTCACGAAATATTGCGTGAGGCTTTCTATTAAACGAATAGCCTGTATAAGACGTGAATCGCATATAAATACGTATTAACCAAAGAAAGTCTAACATATAAAAGTCAACCGTTTTTTTTTTTTTTTTTCTATTGCACTTCAATCAATTTTCTGAGCTACTATACTAATTAAAATCTTATTTACTTTACAGCATATTGCAATACCAAATTTTAGAGAAGTCTTAATAATTGTGTTTATTCCTGCAGTAATAATCACTTAGCTTTAGCTGAACAAATATCTAAGAATAATGCTTAAATGTATTAAAATAACAAACAGCAGACTATTTTAAACTCTGTTTTGTTCAAAGATTCATTTTGTCAAAGTTTTTCATCACGTGTATTTTCCCCAAACCGCCTATTAATCAAATTTATATCACATTCTTGAAATTGAAGGGCTCATATCTGCCTGCGTTTATTACAGAGAAATAATGCAGCAATAAAAATTTCGCGATCAGAAATCTGTTCAAAAACGTACAGCAATATAAAATCCCATACTTCATACTCTAAGCGTCCAGCGATTATAAAATTCTAATATATTTTTAAATACAGTGTACTAGTACTGAAAGAAACAGGAGTTTTCTTGTAGATATTCACTACCAGTAACGAAATAAGTAAAACGTATTTTTAAATACGGCCATAAATACTTAACAGCTTCTTGTTCGACAAACTTTAATATAAATATAAAATAAGCTTTAAAAACAGCTGTGCTGAAGTACTTCGTAAACAATGAATGATGGTTATTTGATAACGTAAATATATATTTACGACATAAATTACAGAACGTTTCCGACCGTGTTAGATGCACGTAAAGCAAAGAAGCAAAATATCATACGAAAAGAAACAATAAGTACTTGCCTCCTTGCAAATCGTTTGTTATAAAGTTGAACAAAAAATAAACACAAAGAAGAAATCTATCGAGAGATTCATAATTAAAATGTTTATGCAATTTCGTATATATTATGAACTTCAAATAAATAATCACCCACACATTTCAATTATAAAACGTTAGAACAAACGAAATACCTCAAAATACAATCTTATGAAAACCTTAGAAAATCAAACAATTAAAACGGAGATACCACAAATGTTTAATAAACATATCTAATTTCCATTTTGGATGTGCTTTTTTTTTTAATTTTCTACCAATAACAAAGTTAGAGCTAATATAAGATTTCAGTGGTAGGTTAAGTGCCTCTTACGGTCAAGTCTGGTTAATGAAAATAATTCTATCACTGTATTACATAATAGTAAGTATGTGTACCAAATTTCAAAGAAATATCTTTAGATTTGGGGAAATTACAATAAAAAGAAAAAATAAAAAATTGAACTTTAAGGCCCTATAACTTCTTAAGGAAGGACTTTCTGCCTAATGTATATTAGGTTTAATCGGTTTATTTTTACCTAAAGAATCTATGATTAAATGCTGGCCCATATACCGGGTATCTCAGAAACAACTACTTTTCAGTTCACATTTAAATTTTATATCTATCAAAATGGCGGCTAGACGTCATCTTGAACTATTTTTTCAACGGCAATGGGAGTCGAGTTACACCTCATTTAAAAGGTATTTTAATTTTTCGTCTGATCCTTGAGTTTCATAAAAAAATATTCATCCAAACACAAATGACAAATGATTGAAAATAAGAAATTTATGGAAAAAAGAAGGCATCCGGAAAATTTTGCGATTTGCGGTCCGGATATGTTGTTGGTCTCATCAAGGACAACAACTTTTCTTTATGGCACTTTCCCATAGCTCGTGCCGGTCGGCCGCCAGTCGAAACACGAATCGACGTCTAGCATATGTCCACGTCATCGCAGCGGGTCGGTCGCGAGTTCAATCTGTTCGCATAAGTACGGCGCATCGACAACGGGTTCTAACATCTCCGAAAGGGCGCGGGGGAGGACGGCTGAGTTTCTGTGCCAATTTTTTTTTTTCGGTTTTTCGTCGTCTCCCACGCCCCCTTCGGAGATGTTAGAAACGCTTTCACCGGCGGTCGATGCGTCGTACTGATGCGAACAGACGCAGAATTCAAATAAATAAAAATAATAAAATTTCAAATGAGGTGCACTAGACCCCCATTGCCATTTAGAAATAGTTCAAAATGGCACCTGGCCGCCATTTTGATAGTTATAAAATTTAAATATGGGCTAAAATGTATTATTTAGTTTTCCATCAATCACACGAAATTTTTTGAAGAATTATCGCATCGTTCAAAAGTTAATAGTGGAGGAGGACATTTTACGACCGCACTGCATATATAATTGAGTTTGGTTACGGTTGACACCGCTTCTCGCATCGTAGCTTCCACTTACTTCTGTCGTTCCAATCGCCGGCTATAGAATGTAGATTTCTACTGGCCATCTCTTCTTGGACTCCCTGTCCCGATGCCCTTCTGGGTCTGCCCCGCTTTTTCTCTGCGGGGGCTTCCATTTCCATATTTTTTTGGCCATCTTTCTTCTGGCATTCTCTCTATATGACCATACCACTTTAAACATATGGCTCCAATGGTTTCTGTTACATCAATGTCGACTCCCATTTCGTCCCTTATCTCTATGTTTCTCACTCGATGTAATCTTGTCAGTCTGCAACATCTCCTCCAATAATCCATTTCAAGTGCCAATAATTTGTTTTTATTAGCTTTATTGATCACCCAGAATTCTGGCCCTTATGTAGCTGTACTTTCTACCACACCCTTGCCATATTTGCTTTTTATTTCATCATTAATGTTGTTTTCGGAATTGGTTAATTTCATACCCAGGTATTTAAAGTAATTTGTATGTTTGACGCTGTCTGCTCCAAGATTGAGATCCCTTCCTGCTCCTCCTGCAACCATATATTCTGTTTTCAATGTACTTATTGTAAGACCCCATGCTCTATATTCTTCTTCTAGTTTTCGCAGCATGTAGTCTATGTCCTGTTCATCTTCGGCCAATATGGCTTGGTCATCAGCGAAGTGTAGGGTATACAATTTTCGGTTTTCAATATTTATTCCCATATTGCAGCATTTTCGTCTCCAATTCTCGAGTGCTTTATTAAGGTATATTTTGAACAAAGTTGGGGCAATACAGCAACCTTGCCTAAGTCCTTTAGTGACCTTAATTTGCCTTGATATTTCTTTTCATATTTTGATTCAGCTGGACATTTAGGTATATAGATTTTTTTACAGCTTGTATACACAGTGAATTTATCTTTTGATCTTCCATGGCTTCCCACAGTTTATTCAGTGGTACACTGTCGTACGCTTTTTGCAGGTCTATATGTAAATACGTTTTTTAATTTAAATAAACATAGAAACTGCTTTTTCTATTCTTCATTTTGTTTCAGAGATCCGATTATCCATTTATACTCGTTCCCAGATACGAATATTATTGACGTATATCCTTGCTGTTGGTGTATTACTTTTGCAAACAACCAAGTACTTTGTCTTTTTTCGTTCAAACTAATTCCATATCTCTCACTAGTTGTGTGTATGCGAATCATCAGTAGTTGTAATCTTTCTGCGCTGCTTACCATTATAACAGAATCCTCGGCGTATCTCAAATTGTTGACAAGTTCTTCATTCACTAATATACCTCCTTCTACGCCACTTAGTGGCTCCTTAAAAATCTCCTCTGAATATATGTAAAACAATAAGGGTAAAAGTACACACCCCTTAGTTATGCAATCGTCAACCCTTGCCGTAGCCGATTGGTTCCAGTACAGGTTGGCTGTGATGCGGATGCTTTAATACCTGTCTTCTTTAAGATGTCTATCAGGGTTTCGTGCTTTAGTCTGTCAAACGCTTTTGCGGAAATCTATACAGCATATATACGCATCACTGAATCAAGACATTAAGGACAAAAAGTGCTTCTCTAGTTCTTAGCGAGTTTCTAAAACCAAACAAGAAACGTTCATATATCGCAAACTATTTATTGGAGAACCTTGTCGAATAAATACTTTATTCAACTTGTTATCAATTAAAACATGAACACCCAGCATAGATTGAATAGAAGATGTTTTTGATTTAAACAAATTAAGTATCAAATCGTCAACAACTCCCTCATCATCAGTAGCAGTACAACCTCGCTAATCCGGACGTAAAATGTTCCACCCGTCCGAATTTGCTAGTTTTACGTATTATAAAAACATTTGAAAAAGTACACAAATAAAGTAAGGATGATATTTTAAATGAATTCTAATTATTTTTATATACAAATAATAGGACTGTAATCATACAGAATGATTTTGTTTAGTATGACTAAATAAACTAATTTTTTACTGTTTTGTGTTTTCGAAAGAATGTAAACTGGATTTTGCTTTCAATCTTCTTAATAAAACAATATCTTGCATTAGAATTTATTTACGCCTGTCCATTGAAAGCATTTAGAAAATGACGAAACAGCATATAATTGTATATGATTTTATTACAAGATTCTTCTACAAACTCACATGCGGAATTGGTAGTATTCATCCCATTATCATCATCTTTTGAAGTGTCTGCAATTCAATCTTGATCAGTCTCTTCACTGTGTTCAATTTGTATTTACTTATTCAGATTCCCACTGTTATTTCAACTGATGTAAACGAACTTCATCTTCTTCATGGCATTATACTTCAGTGGCGTCCAACGTTCTTTGATATTTTTGTCAGTTATCGTTTTCAATTATTGATCCAGGTTTATGACAGCTCTCTCCAAATTGTAGCTCTTCAAAGTGTTTTTTAAATGATTGTCTTGAAATATTAAGTTAGTCAACATTTTTTCCCTAAAGCACTGTAATATGTTGTATCACAATCTGAACCATTGTCTGTTATTGCAACACAGTTGGGTGGTGAAACGATAACTATAAAGTTTGTATTAAAATCCTTGGATGGATGAGATGGGGCGATATCTATTAAAGGAACCCACTGTGGAGTAAAGTTTAGAAATAATAAAAACTTTTTACGTGCTTTAAAACCATTTTTAAAGAATTCTTAACTATGTCTAGATTACAGAGTTAAATGGCAACAAAACTGTCTGAATTTTAGCAGTCCGAACTACTGGAGTGTCCGAGACAACGCGTGTCCGGATTAACGAAGTTGTACTGTATTACGATTTAAACGTTTCATCTGATATTTTCTAAACCTTATTACAAGTACTATTACAATACTGTTTCAACAGTAAATATTGAATGAGAATAATATTTATGACAATAAACTGTTTTTTTTTTTAGACTGGAATCGCCCACTAGGACGTTAGAAATGCGAGCTCCAATGGGAATCAACGTAGAATCAAGAGCAGGCGACATCAAGGTGATGTCACTAAACGATATCAAATTAAAATCTGTCGCTGGAAGTATTCGACTTGAATCCGGAACTGTTTACATGCCCACGCTTCCCACTTTCACCGCATCATCCACGAGATCTGCACAAATCAGACCGCACGAAATTTTCCAAGTATGCGTTTGCGAAAATGGAAAGCTTTTCCTTGCACCCTCTCATGCTGTTTGTGCTACTTCTGACGAGCATTTTTGTCGGTAAAACATGCTCTCGCTATTCTGTTTTATAATCAAATAAAATAAACGAACAAAAGTATTCAAAGTGTACATACATAGCTATATCGAATGAAAGTGTTTTTATTTTGCCTGCTGTTTATACTGTAAATATGTAAAATACGAAAGTGTATTGTACTATACAGGAAATAAAATCCTAGTAGGTTTTGTAATTATTTATATATATTTATTATTAGAGAATCGCCTATTATGTAAATTATTTAGAAATGAAAAAATAATAAAGTTAATATTTGTAATGATCGCAAATTTAGCATTGTTTATAAAATTTTAACTTATTAAACATATTGGACATTAATTAAAAATCCAACACTATTCAGGAAAACCAAAAGCGGTCCATTGTCAATCGTTTTTAAAAATACCATTTAATTACGACTTCTTCGAGAACCTTATCTCTTATGAAACGTAGCAATCTTCTCTCATATGCCTGTGTTGCGCGTTTAATGTGCCACAGACGTAAGGGACCTACAGCTTAACGTGTGCTCCGAGCTATGGGAAGTATAAACACTTCTACTCTAGAGAAGATTTACTAAGCAGAATACCTCACTGGTTTGTCATTTCCTTGCGAGGGAGAACGACCGTTAAGAAGTTAAAATCCGATGTTATGGTACTGGGAATTGAACCCTAGACCTTCAGCGTAGACGTTTAACGCGTTGACCTCTAACCTACGATCGCTTAATTTTTAATTACTACGTTCAATAAAATAAATGGTAATAAATTTTCCATCGCTGTTATAACCGGAAGACCTTTTCTAAATTTATTTTATTTGCAGACAAAATAATTTTAAACGGCTTTCTTCTGCAGCACAAACGTGAAAAGTGACATTTAGCAATTTGCGTTGGATTAAACAATTTCATTGTAAAAAGCCGTAAAATATAAATTTTACCTACAGCTTCAGAAGAAACGTGGAAATTCCTTGCTGTCTGTACTTATTACTATTGCAAAAATTTTAATTTTCCTCCAGAATGCGTTCTTAGAAACTTTAGTTAGAATGCAACAGTTTGCAACATCTGCGTATGGCAAGAAGATGAGAAAAATTAAAACATATTTTGTGAAACACGTTAAATTCGCTGATGCTTGAAATGAAACAATCTAAGAGCATTTTCCTCATAACGAGAATCCTCTTTATATAATTGGAAAATGTTCTTTATATATTCGGTTTTATATTGCTGCAGTACAGCCTAATAAATATGTCAATGCTTCATTTTTTACTACACCAATCAAATAAAAAACAGTCTTGAAATATACTAGCCAATCCGATGTTTAGAACTTAATCCGTTCAACGCGTGTCAGTTCGATTACTGCTTAGTTTAGTAGCCAATACATTATTTAGTGCCTTCAAGAAGCAGCAACTGTATAGAATCCAGCAAATACTTCACGCAATCGTAGTTGGCAGAAAAGGTAAATAATAGAATAGGCGTAGGTTCAGCTATATTGTTATACTTCTTCCTGTGTTGTAATGATCTTATGGCAACTGAGACTAATAAATTTGTAATTGAAAGAAAACCAATACCAACAGCTTGCAAAAGGAAAGCAATTCACATAAAGACACGTTAACAGCCTTCACATTGCACTAGTGGGTAACTCTATTCTGCTAAGTGCTTCTCCTCAGCTTGCTCCACTTTTCAAACTGTTGATTCGATGTTACTTATTTGTTTTAAATTAAATCGATTGCTATTCCAGTTGCAGTTCCAGAATATGATGCTAATATCTCCCAAAAAAAAAAGGATGTGTGGTGGTAGCTCAGTTGGTAGAGCGCTCGCTTTCTGAGTTCGAAACCTAAACAGTATTATGCAGATTTATAAAAATCTTGTCTGCAACCCACCACACACAATTTCCCAATCCGACTTGCAACCGTGGGATCTTAAAGCTAAAAAACTCCTCTGGAATCGGCCGTCTCCCGTGTTTCTACCTTAGCGCTGAAGAGGAACACGTGGCAGAGGAGCGACCGATGCCCAGCAGTGGGGCAAAAAGGTTGTCAATGACTATCAATAATGACCTCCCAAATAATTAACAGGTATAAAACTGTTTGTCCAACTTGTAGATGATTTCTAACCTTGAAGTTTGTTAACGTTTTAAGCGCCAAACGCAGATACAAACAAAACATGTCGAAAAAAGTAACTGAAGTCTGTCTATTGACGTTACTTTGATACTCCGCCCCAAATTTTTGATTTTTCACTAATTTACCGACTTTTATCCATTTTGCACACAGGTAAGTAACAAATAACGCTGATTTGGACCATAACACTTAATAACATAGTTTTATTCAAACGGGATATAATAAACACATAAAATTACAATTTTAATTGACTCGCTAGACGAGCGTCTGTTCACGTTGAGATTTTCATGGCAAGTCCCCGTTGTTCTTTCTCTTTTTTAACAAGTAACCATGGCAACATCGTAATACAAACAAAAATAAGTACATTTTACAAAAAACATGTGACTTCCTCAACCAATGGGAAAGCAGAATAAAATTAACACAAATTAACTAAATCCTAAATATTTAAATAACTTCTTGAAAATATCATTTACATCAAAACTGAAATTATCGCCATATTCCTTATTTAAAAATTAATGTTTTGACACCTCACACGGCGTATCAAGTATATACTTTTTTAACAAAATTTATATTAATTTGAACATAAATCACCTTAAATTAATAATATTACAATTGATGATTATCCAAATCATATTAAAATGTTCTTCACACCTACATCCAAATATTACTCACAAAAGAAAACACATAATTGAAAGGTCAATTTTCCTCCAAAATTACATGTTAGTTGACAGTTGTCGAACATAATACGCAAATCTCATATCTTATTGTTTTCCAGGTAAAAAACTCACAGTCATGTTTGATGAATATGATATGACATACACTAATTGAACATGACCTTTACTTAGTTTTAACAACTTATTTTTCAGGTTTAAAGCATAAAATAGCTTTAAGTTATCTAAATAAGTTAATTTTCTATTAGATTATTTAATTCAAGGTATACAGGGTGAATCTTAAATGGCGGAAAATATTTACATCACGCGATTCTGCATCAAAAACTGTGCACAAAATTCTACAAGCATTTTGCTCTAAAACGTTTAGTTTTTGAAGAATTTTTAATAAAAGTTTCATATAATTAGCAAAACTGTGTAGTCAGTCGTACTGAGCTGTGTGTTAGTCGCCTGCGATTCACATAGCAACGCACTTGATTTAATTTGGAACCTAACGAGATTGTATACAGGCATACTAGACCTCCTTCAAGGTAAAATTACAATTTTAATGTGCTGCTTGCATTTTTGAATTAACAGTACATAACTAGCAAGGAAATTTCGACTACGTTCTAAGTTTTTTATATTGTAAATTACAGCAATTGCTCAAAGTAGCTACCCCCAACTGCTATGCATTTCATACACCTACGTTTTATGCTCCCTCCTAGATTTTGAAGCATATTGTTTTGTCGAATCATTATAACTGCTTCATTTATTCGTTGCTGAAGTTGCTCTCGGGTATCAATTTCCACTGTATACACAAATGCTTTTAATGTTCCCCACAAGAAAAAATCAAGACAGCTTAAATCTGGGCTTCTTGGTGGCCAAGGTAATGCACTGCCACGACTAATCCATCGTTCTGGAAACTCATGATTTAACCATTCTCGTGTGTGAATTGCCTAGTGACCTGGTGACCCGTCCATTACATATTTCTTCTTAAATCTAATGGTACAGCATCTAATAGATCCCTTGAATCGGTGTCTAAGAATTCAACAAAATTATTCGCGTTTAGGCGATCAGGCAAAATGTGTGGTCCTATAAACCTATTACCAATAATACCACCCCACACCTTAACGCTAAACCGAACTTGATTATTTGTTTGCGGGTTTTCATAGGTCCATTGGTGCATGTTATGGATATTAAGTGTTCCATTTCTGGTGAACGTAGCTTCATCAGTCCAATAAAACCAGGTTCCCTTTCTTGCTCATGAAGTAACCATCTGCAGAATCTGACTCTTTGCTGATAGTCTTCTAGTAATAATCCCTGTACTCGTTGATAATGATACGGGTGCAACCCATTTTCCTGTAATAAGCGATGAACTGTTCTTTGGCTAACATCAAACATTCTGGCAATGGATCGGGTACTTGGTTCTGTTTCATTTCGACTACATTTAAGATATTTTCTTCAACCAGTGGTAACAATACTCGATGAGGACGGTCTCTGTCAGCTACTGGAGTGAGTGCAGTTCCTCCAGTTTCTCGCATTCGTTGATCCAATCATCGGATAACATTACTATATGGATGCCTTCTGTTTGGATACCGTTCGGTATACAAATTAACAGCAGCATTAAAATTGCTAGTGCACGTTGTTAAAACATTTTTGAAAAACTCAAGCATTGCAGAAGCTTTAAACTTGGATGGAAGTTCTGGTTAAACCAAGGGTATGATGACTATAATTACAGATTGGTGATTCCTCTTGTTGATTAACTACAGTTAAAAAGAATCATTTCATTAAAATATCGCACGATAAGGAACCCGGAATCCAACTTAAGACTGCCAATAACTCCTCATCTATGAGGTTAACAGCAAATTGGTATAATACTTTATCGCTCCATTTTTGATCCAGAATCAGATGGTATATCTATTCAAGATTCACCCTGTACAACGCAGCAATATATTTGAAAAAGTTTTATGAAAAATTGGAATTGGGCCAAATTCTATAATTGTGGAACAGTATAATATTTAGAATCAAAAATACGGGGTTATAGAAAACCTGTGTCGCCATTGATACGCATCAAAGGAAATCATTAAATTAATATGTTAATTGTTTGCTGCCTTACTTCATTAAATTAATAGCAACAAAATATAATCTCAATTTGACTGAATAAAGTTGATGTATATTAGTTTTGGTAAAATAAATATTTACGTCAATACAAACAATACTCCATGCTTTATTATAATATATTATAAAATATTTCTAAATAATTTACTTTGGTTAGTTACGTATTCCAACAGCATGTTAGTTATAATAAAAAACCTAATTTGTTAATTATTTTTTAGATTCCTTCCTTCAACGAATATTAATTGAAATTGTTAATGATATTGTATACGCTAATTACTTAGCTATTCCTAAAATACAATGTCCTAAAAGATTTTCCAAAAGCAATCTTGTACTACCTTTCTAGCCCTATAAGCATACATAAAAACCATGAAACCTCTAATTACTTATCAATAAAATATCAACGAAAAGCATACAAAACCCCAATACTTTGTAGAAGGGGTTTCGTTAAATACCTTATCTGTGACTAAAAACTTGTTCTCGTCTTCCGATTCTTGAGTAAGTCATTCATATACGGAGAGTTTTTACGCTTACTCATATCAGCTCAACAAGTCTTAACAAAGCAGGTGGAGTGATTTTGGTTAGTAGTTCTTTGGATGCGTTCAACTTCGCATCTGTAATCAATTAATTGATCAACTTAAATTGAGTTGAACTGTGAAGTGATATAATAGTGTGACTTAAGGCTTTGGCCTTTTGTTAATTACCCTAGACCTTCTTAAAATAACATGTTTTGTTGCAGTAGTCGATCTTTAAAACTGCGGTTTCAAAGTAATCATTTTCTGTGAATTGTGAACTATTTGTTGTTACACAAAAAGAATACTGTGGAAACTGTGCAAAGGAAAATGTTGAAATAGTGTTTCCTAGAAGCAACTCAGCAACTAGTATTTTCCTACCGCGAGGATTTTTCCTCGGAGGATTATTCGAGCGACGAGACGAATACCAGAGTGATGTACAAGGTAAGATTTTTGCAACTTCAATATGATTCGTGAAAAGTTTTGAAGTGAATAATAAGTATTGCAAAATGGCAAACCATAAAAATACCTGTTCAGTTTTAAATTATTGCATGAAATTTCCAAGTATATCTTCTCTAAACCAACCGAAACATACATAAATAATTTAAAATAAGCTAAATTTTCTATTTGTATAAATATTTTGCACGGGCAACCCTTTATATACATTTTTATACGGATGGTAATTTCTAGCCAGTCAAATACTATTACAATCGTTTTATTAACTAGGTCAGAATATTGCAATTTGTAATCTTTATAGCATTTAGTAAGGAATAAAAAAAAATTTGTAAGGGTTGGCTGCAGAAAACAACGCGTTTATCTTTACTGAAACTATACGGTTTACGACATTTACTACATATATTGTATACGAGTAGTTATCAAAGTATAGCTCAGTAGATACAATTATTTTGTGCTCTATAACACTTATTTAATCCAGAAGGCATAACTTAAATTTTAAAATTCTCTAGTTTTTATACAAGTTTCAAAAAGTTTACAAGTAGGCATTCAAACAAACTTTTTTAAAACTGTTCCTGTGAATAGTAGTTATGAATGTATGAAAATTATACAGAGTTGCTCATAAGTGCAATATCGGCATTAATAAAATGATTTGGAGATTTTTCTTTTTTTTTTTATTCGCACATTATAAAAATATTTTAAAATATACAGGATGATTAGCTACGGCGGAGCATTCTCCAGGTATTATGTTTTGAATATAACACCCTGTATATTTTTACATATTTAAATTCAGCGTAAAATTATTTTTCCTGTTTTTTTAATTTAAGGTAAGGCTTCGTCGAGTTTATCTACGGTGTTTTTACAACAGTTAAAATCCACATTTTCTCAATATTTTCAAATGGAATACTATGTACAGGGTGTTTCAGTTTTAATCTTGAATACTTTGGGAAAATACTTCTCTGATCATACTGATTAAGAAAAATATGACGTACATATACCGGGTGCCCGGATTTCGTAGGGACAACATGGGTATCTTCCTTATTAATAAAGATAGAGATTTGGTTAAATAGACAATGTTGTGCAGATTTGAATGCTGATTCAAATTCCGTTGAAAAAAATGTTAAATTCTGAATAGTTTAGAAATTATTTCAAAAAAACTGAAAATCGTGATTTTTAAAAAGTCGAATATTTCCCTTATTATAAAAGATATGAAAAAAAGTTTTATATAAAAGTTATTTAATTTAATGAGACAAAGCTAAAAATCATGTCAAAATAAAATTCACTTTCTTATCTTAAATGCACGCCACATTGTTTTTTCACATGGATAAATAGAATTTTTGTTTCTCTTTTTAACGATGTATAACAACCTATGTCTGAATACAAATTTATAAGAAATATTAATTGTTTTAATTCTAAATCAAGTAGACCGGGATAACATCTCCAGGTCTAAATCTTTAAGATGGTTTAAATTTATACAATAAAAATAAATTTCATTTTTGAATACTACATTAAATATTTTGTTTGTGAAAAACTTTTAAATTTTGTATATTCAACTGCGTTGCACCCATTTATGTACTTAAAAACAAACTGATGACGCTCTCTTGTAACATAAAACAATTAACGTTATTGTAATTTCATAAAACAATTGAATATCTGTTTTGTTTTATTACCGTAGTTGGTTCATGTTTCTTCATTCTTAGTATGACATTAGTTATAATAAATAGGTGGTAAATATTGCAAAATGTATTCAGTTGAAGCAAAAACTAATATTATTAAATGGTACAATAATGGAAAGAGGGCGAGGCTTGTAGCGGAAATTTTCGGACAGAGATATCTTGATCGACCTGTACCTGGACATTCTACAATTTTATGAATAGTTAAAAAATTTAGTGCGACAGGTTCAGTAGTAGATGGCAGAAAGAATAATAAAGGAACATATCCAATATCCAAAACTGCAGAATGTGGGCTAGTGACAATCCACACTTAATACCTTTCGGTAGAACACAGTATCCCCAAAAGATAAATGTTTGGGCCGGGATATGTCGTCAAAATACTACAGGTCCATTTTTTATTGATGGAAATTTAAACGCAGAACATTTTTTGCATCTATTAAATAACCAAATTGTACCAGAGCTCGATGCTATGGAACGCCGTGAAGAAATGTGGTTTCAGATGGACGGTTGCCCAGCACATTATTATCGAGCCGTGCAAGATTACCTAGCAAATATATTTGCCAATAAATTAATTAGTGGAGGACTTCGCAGCAATATTCGTTGGCCGGCACACTCCCCTGATTTAGCACCGAATGATTATTTCTTAAGGGGCTATCTTAAAAGTAAAATTTACATAGGAAGACAGTTTCAAAATTTAGATGAACTACAAAACCGCATTACTGAATGTTGTAGAGAAATTACACCAAGAACACTTGCTCAAGTGCGCAGACAATTTTATAATCGTTTGGGTTATCGTTTGAATGCAGATGGTAAAAAAACCAAAATCTCCCAATTTCTTGCATTTGCCGCAACTTTCCTGCTACCCAAGACACCGAGATGCGGCTTGAACCAATTTGCATGACAATTTAAACACTTTCATTAGCACTTAATAAAACCAATTTCATTTGTGCAAATTTTGGTAATCTAACCTAACCTTAAAATTTTAAATTGGTACTGGGCAATTTTTTGTCCCTTTAAGAGGGGATTTTTTCTGAATGCAATAATGTATCACATGATATAGAAACTTTGGAAAGCTGAGCTTATTCTTTTTACTGGCAGAAATCACTAGTGCCATGATCACAACACCTTTGTTTTTTGTTGTCTGTGAAATTATGTTTCGAAACAAAAAGCACGCTTATCATCATACGTACCTGTCAGTAGTGTTGGTGTTATTACTTCAACTTGTAATGGAAAATTTTGAAAAATATGATGTATTTTGTACGTATATCAAGTGCTACAAGAACGTAGAACTTACACGTCAAACATACGGAGCTCAATATCCAGAAAGGCGATTACCTGATCTTAAAACGGTATTGCGATTAGACAGGAATCTAAAGGATTCAGGTTCGTTTGCTGCAGCAAGACAAAAGATGTACAATAAGAATAATGCAGAAAAGGAAGAATTAGTTTAAGCTTGTGTTAATGTGGATAAGTGTATTTCTTCTAGAGAAATTTGGCAGAATGTAGGTGTGCCGAAGACTGGAGTTTCAGAGATTTTGAAGAAACACAAGTACAAGTGTTATAAATTTAAATCATCTCAAAGATTTAGACCTGGAGATGCAGAAAGAAGACTGCACTTTTGCAACTGGTATTTGGGCCAAGTGAACGCCAATCCCAATTTCAAGAATATCATTTTGTGGACAAATGAAACTATGTTTACCAATTGTGGAATGTTTAATAGACATAATAAGCATTACTACTCCCAAACTAACTTACAGCTGACTGTTCCAGTTCGAAACCAAGTTAGATTCGGTTTCAATGTTTGGTGTGGTATAATAAATAATAGATTAATAGGCCCCATTATTTTTCATGGTAGTTTAACGGGACAAAGGTATCTCTCTTTTTTATAAGAGGAGATCGAAGATTTAATAGAAGAGTTGCCACTAGAAACAACTAGACAGATGTGGTTTCAACAGGATGGGTGTCCTTCGCATAATACTGGTGCCGTTATGAACAATTTAAATGAGCGATTTAATGAGAAGGTAATTGCAACTAATGGAACGGTACGTTGGCCTGCAAGATCACCTGATTTGGCTCCTTGAGATACATTTTTATGGGGTACTGTTAAAAATAGAGTCTATGGTCTTAGATACTACAACGTTGAAGAATTGCAGGAAGCAGTACTAGAGGCATTTCACAGTACTAATGGCAATACTATCCGTAAAGTAATTAATAGTGTTCAGAAACGGTGCCAACTTTGCACTGCAAACAATGGTGGATTATTTGAGTAATTTAATATTGCTGATTATTGTTTTTGTAGTTGAGTTTGTATTAGAGTTCGCTGTCATAAATACATTTTGTTTTATTATTATCCATTGTTTTTTCGGCCTACTTGATTTAGAATTAAAACAATTAATATTTTTTATAAATTTGTATTCAGACATAGGTTGTTATACATCGTTGAAAATAGAAATAAAAATTCTATTTACCCATGTGAAAAAACAATATGGCGTCCATTTAAGATAAGAAAGTGTATATTGATATCTCGGAAACCGCCATCTTGAAATTTATTTTGACATGATTTTTAGCTTTGTATCATTAAACTAAATAGCTTTCATATAAAACTTTTTTTCATATCTTTTATAATAAGGGAAATATTTGACTTTTTAGAAAATCACGAATTTCAGTTTTTTTTAAATAATTTCTAAACTATTCAGAATTTAACATTTTTCTCAACGGAATTTGAATCGGCATTCAAACCTGCACAACCTCTATCTTTAATAATAAGAAAGATACCCATGTTGTCCTTACGAAATCCGGGCACCAGGTATGCTCTTGCTTGCTTCCTATGACAAGAGGAGATCATTTTCTTCATTATACGAAGGCAGCCTTTTAAGTGTTTACAAATGATCACTAGGTGGCGATATTGAGATGTGTCATTAATACTTTCGTAAAATGTGACATTTGTTATTGTGAAAACAGTAGCAGCTTAGAAATTGACCTAGTAGTTTGTTTACAGTGAGCGTGTAAAAAAGCAATTTTCTGAAAAAATGGAAATTTCACATGAAGGTTTTCGTTGGATGATTTTTTATAATTTTAGTAAAGGCCTCACTCAATAACAATGCATAGAATCGCTTTGTTCAACTTTGGTAATGAACCAGAAAAGACTGTTTACAATTGGTTTGCAGAATTTCATCGTGGTAATGCGTCCGTCAGTGATGAATTTCGTGAAGGCCAACCAAAATCGGTTGTTATCCCAAAAATCATCAATGCTGTGCGCAACATGATTGAAGAAGATCGGCATGTGACTTACTGTGAGATAGAGGCATCCTTAGGCATATCTAAGACTGTAGTACATTCGATTTTACATTAACATTTAGCTATGAAAAACATCTGTTCCCGAAGGATTCCGCATAATTTGATGCAAGCTCAAAAAAAGGCTCGTGTTAACTGATGTAAGGGAATTCTCAAAGAATTCGACCAAGGAACTGCAAAATCCATATACAACGTCATAACAGGTTACAAAACTAAGCTGGGTGTTCCAAGATTAACCGAATCCCACGAAAGTTGTTCGTTCATGAAGCACTTCCAAGAAAATGATCGCTTGATTCTTCGGTTGTACTGGAGATGTCGCAACCATTCCTTTAGAGTTTAGAGGATCGAAGAACAGTTAGCGCTGAATGGTATACAACAATTTGTTTGCCAGAAGTCATCGACGAAATCAGGAAAAACAACCGAAAATGTCGCATCGTTCTCCATCATGACAATGCCGGCTCTCACACAGCACGTCAAGCAATTGATTATTTAAAGGAGAAAAACATCGAATTAATGTCTCATTGTCCGTATTCACCTGATTTATCGCCTAACAACTTCTTTGTGTTCCCGAATGTCAAACAAAAATGCGTGGACAGCGATTTTCATCGCCTCAAGAAGCTTTGGAAGCCTTCCAAAACCATTTTTTGAGATACCAACTTCAGAGTGGGAAAAAATGTTTCTCGAGAATTGGTTTGAACGCATGCAGAAGTATATAAATCTTAAAGGCGAATATTTTGAAAAGCAATATAACAGTTTCTTCCAAAAATATTTTTCCTTCTCTAGTTTTTGTAAAACTTAAAAGGCTTCCCCCGTATCTTCCAAGAAAATGGAGCAAATCGAACAAAATTTTGTAGGCGTACCTTCCTTGTTTATGGTTATTTTCTGAAATTATGATCCCGCATATGTGTCACACTAGTGGCATGCAATGGGATTACAACAGATTTATTCCAAAAAAGGTACGCCAGTGGGTTTTTAAACTCTTGCACCTTTTTTCAAAGTCTCCCATCAATTTGGAATAAGATGCACGTTTACAGATTCTACAGAAGGTTCTAATTTCACAGATATTATCGTTTTTTCAAAAGCAAACAAACCCGCTAGGGAACAAAAATTATTTTGATTGTTCTATGGAAATACTAAAATAATTGTTTGAATATCATTTGTACCTGTCAATCAGTTCGGGTACTTTAGTTGTTGAAGTTGTAATATTATGAAAACAAAAAATGCTAAGATATTTTTCCAATGCTGAATAGGCGGACATTCACTTTGTTTATGATTTCTGCAAAGGAACTTCTTATGCAGAAAGAAGAATGTGAGACCAGTACCCTGGCCGGCGCGGCCACCAGGTCTAAACTTGTTCGATTTCTTCATTTGAGACCATGTTAAAGAAAAATGTATAGCAGTACCGTTGAACCCCGAGACTGATTGATTCTAAGAAAAGAAATAACAGTAATGCGATGAGGTAAAACCAAGAAATGTTGGCAAATGTCATAAATTCATTAGATCAACGTAGCCTCTGGAATATTTTCGTTGTTAATGCATCGTAAAATGATACAAGTGTTACGGGCCAAACAAGCTTTTTCGGCGGACCGCTGCAGGAAAGATGGAAGTGCATTCGGTTTAACTCAAAGGAATAGGGGTGGTTCACGAGAAACGTTTAAGGGAAGGAAATCTAACATAGTTGTATACAGGGTAAGACGAAATTACTAGGCACCACCCTCCAAGTTACATCTGAATGCAGGTTCTCGTAGGAGGGCTGAGAAACCTGCAGGTTACGGGAATCAAACTCACCCTTATTGTGCCTCCTCATGTACATTATGATGCTTACAAAGTTCATGCGCAATACAATACACAGAAATAAGAGATATGGTGAATTTTTAAGACAAATACAACTATATTGCTTGAAATTGGTAACACACATAGTACAAAAAAATACAATCAAAACGGTAATAATTGTAGTTGAACACAAGTATGTGACGTCCAAACACAAGGGCTCGCCGCCACTGACTTACGATATTTACTTTACTGAACACACAGATCTGCCGACAGTGACGTTCGAGGTTACAGAAATTAATGATACTTTACGATTAACAACTAATAGCAATTGGCGACTGAAGGTCGCTTTGCGTTGTATCAAGAAAAGGGTTCAGCACTTTAAACCAGTCAAGTGAATCTTAAAATAAGTTCTCACAACAGCACAATTAACAATTTTTACCTTAGTTTTCTTCGGGTAGGGAGTAGAGAGAGTGGCACAATTTGAGATGTTCCTAGGTCCATGAGAAGCAGACAAAAATCACATGCACGCCGCTGAAGGCTGGATCGCGATGGCCAAGGTCAAGACTTTCTTCGGGAAACGAGAAATTTCGAGTGTTCTTGTTGTCAGGAACAAAATCTTCGGCGCTGTACGAGATTATAACATTGCAACAGCTTATTGGAGAGAGTCACGGGATTAAAAGCTGTAATCCGACACAGGTCGAGAGAACAGTTTCACTAAATTGTCTTCAATAAGGCTAACACTCTGCTAATATTTTTTTCCGACTCAAGTAAAGAAATATTCTGCCCCCAAGCGAGAAAAAAAACCGATACGGTATCTTAATTTAGCAGAGGCGCAGCTAATAAACGGCTCAAATCCACGTGCGTTCCCCTTCAGAAGTTTAGGCTGACTGCCTTTCCCCCTGCTGCAAAACTCTCACCCAAACATAATCCTTCTAGAACAAAATCTTCCATTGGAACTTCCGGGCCATTCATTCTGCAGACAAAGGATTCTAAGAACTGTTTTCTATCGGCATATATAGACTAAACATACATGTCAGCCTTCCTATCCCAGGTTCCGAAAAAGTGACTTCCCATAAATTAACCTTTGGAAATCATAGAATAGTAATTGACTTAAGATCGACAATTAAAATAAGACTTTAATTCATATGAAACGGCAAAACTAAACGAACGTTGCAGGAGATTAGTCTAGACAGCTCCTTGTTCCCTCGAGCTAACTATACACCTGTCTGTGAGAAGTCATAAAAACTGCAACCTGTACGTTTATAATATACGTACAGATTGTAGTACTTATGACTTTTAACAGATGGCGCGAGGATCTCTATTTCGTAATTAGTTTCTTTCAAAATGTTGACATACCAACAAGCAACCTATTAATCAATTTTTTAGGAATTTGTTGTTTATATTTTTCTGTTTTAGTTTAAATTGTTTCCACCTTGGAAGGGGGCAGCTACCCCCTTGCCCCCTCCCTGGATACGTGCTTGTAGGGGGCATACATAGTTAAAATTGGAACACCTTCGAAATGTAGAAAATAATTCGAACTTTACATACAGTTCAGCTGTTGCACTACAGTCTACAGAGGGCTCTCGCTACGACACTTAATTCTTGTGGGATGAAGCCTCAAATTGTTACGCTATGTATATGCCTTATAAAACTTTACTAATAATACTTTCAATAATTCGTAAGTTTATGACCTTTTCATAAAACCCAAACTGCTAATGCTGCCTTTGAATTGAAACCTTGTAGTGACGCAACATTTGCTTTTATAAAATATTCTCTAATTTCTAAACACTGAACTTTAGACAAGGAGACATTTTTGTTCTTAAGAAAAATTCTTCCAAAACTATTATTTTCTGTGTTCTAAAATTTAATACCTGCTACAGATGTGCAATAGTTGCAAAAACCGTTACGATTCTAAAAAATAGTACTTTATTGCTCAAAAATCACAAGCAAGGCAAGAAGCATACGAAAGCTAAAATTTTCAGACATCTCCAGATGGCTTATGCTTTTATTGCTTCTACCATATCTCGCTCTTTTGACTTATATTTGAGAGCGCCATCTATCTAAAAATGTCTAAACTGTTGCTTCAATTCTACAGGTTGTGTTCATCACTATTTGTCAAAATTATCGAGCAGAAAATCATATAAAAAGCTTTATTAGGCTATGTATAGCTTCCATATGTGTCACTCGCTTGGATACTACACAAGAATTGTTCTGTGTAAAAATATCTTCTCAAAAAGTTCGGGATTGTCTCAGCCAAAATTTCACATTACCTAAGTTGGATGTTTGTTAAGTGTAAAATCGATAGATACGACAAGAATATGAAATTTTTAAGCAATATCTATCTTTCTTGAAAATAATGACATATCTATTGCTGTGCTATCTGAACCTTGATTTAGATAATCTAATATAAAATTAACTTATTTAGATATTTTAAAGCTGTTTTATGCTTTAAACCTAAAAATAAATGGTCAAAACCAAGTAAAGGTCATGTTCAATCAGTGCTTGCCATCTCCGTTGATTTTATTTGGGTTGATCTGATGTCTAGCCTTTGAATTCTCAGTTTCGTTTTGCGTGTTCGTAGTCGTAATAATAGTATGAAGGTATTAGAGGTATTTATTAAACTTGACTAAGTTTTCACCATAAGATATGAGATTTGTGTATTATGTTCTACAACTGTCAACTAGCATGCAAGGCGGAAAATGGACCTTTCAATTGTGTTTTTTTTTGTGAGTAATATTTGGATATAGGTGTGAAGAACATTTTAATATGATTTTAATAATCATTAATTGTAATATTATTAATTTAAGGTGATTTATTTCTAAAATGAATATTAATTTTGTTAAAAAAATATAATTGATAGGCCGTGTGAGATATCAAAACATTAAGGAATGTGACTATAATTTCAGTTTTAATGTAAATGATATTTTCAAAAAGTTGTTTAAATGTTTACGATTTGGTTAATTTATGTTAATTTCATTCTGCGTTCCCATTGATTGAGGAAGTCACATGTTTCTTGTAAAATGTACTTATTTTTGTATGTATTATAATGTTGTCATGGTGTTATTGTTAAAAAATGAGAAAACAACGAAAACTTCCCATGAAAATCGCAACGTGAACAAACGCTCGTCTGGCGAGTCAATTAAAATTGTAATTTTTTGTGTATATTATATCTTGTTTGAATAAAACTATGTTATTAAGTGTTACAGTTTAAATCAGACTTATATGTTATTTATCTGTATGTAAAATGGATAAAATTCGGTAACTTAGCCGAAAATCAAGAATTTGGGGCGGAGTATCAGAGTAGCGTCAGCAGACTTCAATTGTTTCTTTTACGACATGTTTAAGTTCTATGCTTATTCTTTTATATTCGTCTTTATTCTAATTCGTTCGGTTTTGTATGTATTTCAGAGATACCTGTTTCTTATTATTAGGTATTCAGTTTTCCCTCGAATTCTTCGTCCCACCAGTACATTTTATGCATTCCTTTTTGTCTTCATTATTATTGTTCTTCTCCTCTAGTTTTGTTTGTGATTATTATGTTTTCATTTAGTATTCTATGATATAAGTAAACTGTACTATCGTTTTCTGCTGAAGTTGAACTTCTCTTCCTTGATCGTGGTTGACTGTCCATTTTGCGTTTGCTTCGCATTTCTGTTAGAAAAATTATCATTGCTAAAATGCTGTAATAGTAGATGCTGTATTGCATCCTGCCAGAGTAAGACTCCTTCAAGCAAATTCCAAGAATTTCTATCAATTAGTTCATTTTACAAAAAGATATGCGTGTAAATGTGCAATGTGGCCTAAGTGCATAGAGATGCTTGGAAAAGGGTATATTTTAAATGAGCACCAAAATAATTATTGAGCCACAACATTACTTGCCAAGTTTTATACTTTGCCTCCAAAATAATATTTGGCCACCAAAAATTATAAACGAGTTCCAAAAAACCTCAACCAGAAATAGAATTTATGAACACCTGGAATGTTAACAAAGTTGGCATAAATATTAAAGCCGTACCTAAAGTAATACATGAACACCGAAAACATTAAATAATCTCCAAAATTAATGTATAATATCCAATGAAAGTCTATGAGCTGAAAGTTAAATTAAATGAAAACCCAAACTAAATAATGTTTCCTAAAAATTATCAGTGCACACCAAATATACTATACAAACCCCAAAATAATGGTTGGGAATAATACTGTGAGCACCAAAAAATAAGAACGGGTTGTCAACCTGTGCACGACATGACGCCAGCTCCCAGAATGCAACAGAAGAGCAGTTAGTTGCCTAAAAAATTCAAATGCGACTAGAACAGTTAGTAGAAAAAACATCACAAAAAGAAATGCTATCTGATATAGATGCCTTGCAAATGGCAGCGTCTCCTGAAATATTCAACAAGGCATCCCAAGCATTTCTTTATAAATGGAAAAATAAAAAAAATTTCTTGAAATACTTACAAGAAGAATGGTTTAATCGGAATCCGAATTGGTACTTGGGTGCTGCAATTGGAACACCGGCAACCAATAATGGATTAGAATCTTTTAACGGGGTTATTAAAGACAGTAACACGCTTCGCGAACGCTACCCTCTTTCTCGCTTTTTAGTTATCGCTTCTGAAATGGTTACTGAATGGTCAAACAAATACAAACTGCAAAACTTCGCAGTTTCAAAGCAACCAACTGTGACTTTAAAGTCACTAAAATGCATTAGAATTGCAATCGTTCGACGAGCCATGGACAAAATTTGATGATTACAAGAAACAGTGTTTGAGTGAATGGGAAGTGTCTTTGCCGAAAAAAATAGATGACTGGCTGCAAGGTACTTGTAATTGTCCAATGTTCATGAAGGAATATATGTGCAAACATGTTCTTGGAATGTCCATTCGACTTAAATACGCTATACCACCTCCTGAAGCAAAAAACCTTCCCATAGGAACGAAAAGAAACAGGGGACGACCGACGAGAGCCAAAGCAGCTCTTATAGTCCAATAATATAATTATGTTGTTGTTTTCTATGTTATTTTGTATCGTTAGAAGTTAGAATGTATTTTTAGTTTTACGTTCGTTAGCTCTTGTTGATTTATACGTATTACTTTGGGGACAGAGTATACTTGATGTTTTTAATTTTAGTGCTCGAATGTATAATTTTTTATTGCTGTGTTCTTGGGGCTTAAATATATTATTATGATGCCGATTCTTGTTTATTTTGGTGTTCAAATATTTACTGATAAAGTAAGATTTGTGGGTCAACAATAATAAGTTGCTGCTGAAATAGATAAATAAACTTCAAAACTCAATACTTTGGGGCTCAAACATAAATAATTTGGTAATTAAATTTTGGTGCTCAACTATGATTTTTGGTGGCACAAGACAAATATTTAGAGGTCATATCAATATTACTTTGGTGCTCGGTTAAATACAACCCCTTGGAAAACCGCGTCCCAGATCTCGCTCTTTCAAAACATCATCATCATGTACCTATCTACTGTGATGCAATACATTGAGATAAACTCTGTACTTTAGAACTTACTTATTTTAATTTAAACACTAATTTAATAAATTTTACAATTCTAAAGGTCTAAAGGTCGTGGTTATAACCAATCCGTTATCCAAGGCACCTCCTTTCACCACTTTCAAATATTATAATAACTGTCAAAATTTAAAGTGTATGCACTATTTCAAAATTTATTTATTTATGCAAAATCTTGAGTTCATAATAATAAAGTAAGTAGAATTGGTTCATGCACCAATGCAGTATATATTTTCATTGTTATTAATCGCATTTCTAGATAAACGTAGCCGCAAAATTTAAATATGGCGCCAACAGGTGCTGGCAATAAGAGAAATAAACACGCTAATGTTAATGTAAAGGATGATTCGCTTTTATTGCCTGAGATTATTCTAGCAGTATCTGCATTGAAGCGAAATAATGGTTGCACTCCCAATGAAATAGTTGCACAATTAAAATGTATGGCAAAAAGGTCTCCCAAACTTGGCAACCTAAAAATTACCCGGCTAGTGCTTCAAGTACGTCGCTCTCTTCGCAATGGAGTGCAAGCTGGCTTATTAAAGGAACGTGATGGAAAATATGGAATCGTTAGAGGAGGTAGCACGACTAAGAAAACAACGAATCATGCGTCTGGGAAAAGTAAAAATAGGCGACAATTTAAACGCCGGCGCTCGCCTACCGAATCTGAAAGTGAAACATCAGAGAAAACAAACAATGAATCGCAGTATAGAAAGGAAGAGTCTATTGGAACGTCACATAGTAGAAGCAGATATAACAGAGGTCGTCCTCGCAATTTGAATAGGAGAAGGAAACACTACTCTGACGACACTTCTGGATCTTCTACGAGTAAGAGTGGCAGTAGAAATACTAAAAAGAATGAAAAGACATTCTATTGGCAAAACTAAAATAAATTTGCTACTTAGTTCGCGCCGTCATTTAGAGGTAATACCTAGCATAATCAGGTGAGACCCGGTGTGCCGTTTGACTGGCTGGACAATTACTTGATCGAATTGTTTTAGTATAAATTAACGAAAAAGCTACACGTGACCATGTCGAAAATCCTAATATTTACTAAAATGTTGTACCATGCTTCCTGCAACTGCACGAGGTCCCCAAATTTTGGTATTCGGTCTTTTCCCTTCTCTTCTTTTGCCCTTTATTTCGCCCAAAGTTAGAGATAGGCCTCCATTTTCCTTCTCCAGTTGTCCCTGTTCTAAGCTATGCTTGTCCATTTCCACCCAACAGCTCTCTTTATGTCGTCATACCATCTTGTAATTGGTCTTCCTCGTTTTCTTTTTCCATAATTTTGCTACAATATGGTGCAAAGTCCCACTTCAGCTGGGTAACTCTATCGATTACGTCAGTGATTTTTGTTTTCTGTCTGATCCATTCATTCCTTTTTCTGTCTTATTGGAACGCCTATCACTATCCTTTCCTGTTGCTCTTTGGCTGACTTGTAATTTGTGTATTATTCGTTTAATAAGTGTCCATTCTTGGGCTCCGTAGCTCAACACTGGAAGTACGCATTCGTCGAAGATCTTGGATTCAATATGTTGAGGAATCCTTTTGTTCTTAAGTATTTTCGACAATCTCCCGAATGCCGCCCATCCCAGTTTTCGTCTTCTTTCAATTTCTGTATCTTTATTTTCCTTGCCTATTTGTATTTTCTGTCCTAAATATGTATATTCGTTGACATTTTCTATTTGAACCCCATTTAGTGTTACTTGTACGTATTGTGGACTCATTATTTTTGTTTTATTTAGGTTCATTTTTAGTCATATGTTTCGCGATTCTGTCTCTAATTCGGTCATTATTGTTTGTAAGTGACCTTGGTCATCAGGATTAACAAGCTATTATCGGCAAATCGAAGGTGGTTAAATCTTTCGCCATTGATATTGACTTCCAGTCTAGTTTTTTTGTTGCTATTTCTTTGGTGTCTTCATGCATTTTGATTATTGATTTGTGCTTCTTTGTGTGCTACGATCTCGTATTTACCTTCCTTTCTTGTTAAGCATTTGCGATTTTTGTTTTTCTCTATTACTTCTGCTGCCATTGTCTCGTAGGTTTTCTCTAGATCTCTCCTTATCCTTTTTCTTGTTTGTCTTTTGACTTCTCTATATTCTTCTGTTGCGTACAGGCCAGCCTTATATAGTTTTCTTCTTCCGCCTTTTTAATCGTTTCGACGGATAGTTTATTCATTTTGGTAGGTTTGGTCTTAGCTATTTCTGACGCTTCTTTGTTGAGTGTATTTGTTAGAGTTTCTGCCAGCTTACTTATTTCATGTGGGATATTGTCATTTTAGTTTAGAGCCGTACGCAGTTTTTCTTCATATATTTCACTGTCAATTTTGAGGGCTTCTGTGTCTATGAATCTTCTGGGTTTTCCTGTATATTTAATGATATTTAGACTTTTGTTTAAGGTTATTACTGCTCTCACCATCCGGTGGCCGCTTCCGGAATTAAATAGTACTGTTACATCTTGAACCAGAGTTCTGTTAGATGACAGTATATATTCAATTTCGTCCTTGAATGGCCATCTGGGTTTATCCATGTCCACTTCGTTGAAGTTTTTTGTCCGAAAAGGTGTTCATACTATATAATTTCTGTTCTTCTAGGAAATGTGTGAGCATGTTTCCTCTGTGATTTTTTTCGCCAAGTCCATGGTTTCCGGCGTATGTGTCCGTGTCGTTTTGACGTTTTTCTAAGATGGCGTTGAAGTCATCCATAACGATATCTTGATTACACTTGTTTTCTTCTCTTGCTGCATTTATTTGTTCGTATAGGTTTCCACTTCTTCGTCGAGATAGGTCGATGTTGGAGCTCATACTTGAATTACTTTAATGTATTCGGTCTTTTAACATGTGTTATTCATCGATATTTGTTGATAGAAAAAGCTGCAATTTAGAGAAAAAGAAGAATTGAGAATATTATTTTCTCGTAGAAGTGGTCTTTCTGTCTCAAAAGTTTTTAACATAACACAAGTAGTGCCCCCATAATATTGTTTAATTTTGACACTACAAAACCAAATTAATTCGATTTGCTTGATGTAATTTTGTGATATCTCTGATTATTTGTATAGTTTTTATTAGTTCTTGTGTTCCTGTATGTTTTCTTTTTGTTATTTTATTTGATTCACTTATTTCGTTTATTTATAATGAACTTTATGTTCAATGAGTATATCGATATGGTATACGGTTTCTGTGATGGAAATGCTAACATGGCATAACACCAAGCAAGTTTTCCAAACCGGAGACATCCTAGAGGAAATGTATTTCGAACACGACGAGCATGTTCGTGAAACTGGTTCGTTTGTCAAAAGTAATGCGAACTTTGGTAGACCAAGGTAAAGGCGTACAACACAACTGGCAAATTTTAGACGCAACAAACAAAGATCTCTCTGTAAGTATTCGGCAATTAGCCGCATCATTAAATATCTCTAGCAACAAGATCGTATATTTGGAAAACCTTTATCCATATTATGCCTGTAAAGTTCAGCCTCTCGATGAAAATGATTGAATTTTTGCAACACGATTTTAAATAAAATTCGTGACAATGGTGACTTCTTAAGTCATATTCTTTGGAGCGCTGTTAATCAGAGACGGCGTAACGTGTTTAATACACATAAAACTCACTATTGGGCTGAGGAAAACGCACACCAATTTCGTGAATATGGTCACCTGAGAAGGTTTTCCGTCAATGTATAATTGAGCATAGTAGACCACGGGGTTGTTAGACCAATTTACCTACGAAATCGTCTTAATGTCAATGAATACCTCAATGTTTTGGAACAAGTTATTGATGAGATTCCGTTGAACATACTAGCGTAATATGATATTTTGCCCATAATGTAAGAGAGTGGTTGGAGGAACACTTTCAAAACAGACGGATGGTTGCGGCGGTCCCATTTTATGGCCCGCAAGATCACCTGATCTCAATCTTTTAGACTTTTTTAATTCGGGCTTTATTAAAGAACAAATTTATGCTACGCTTCCACCAAACGCTGGCCAAGTTAGAAACAGAATTAACACGGCAGTATTAGAAATTATACCAAAAATACTGAAGTGAGTAATGCAAATAATACCACGAAGATTGGAACTATGTTTACAAACAGACGGTTTTCAGTTCGAACAATTATTATAAATAAGTAGTTAGTTACCCTGCACAGTAACAATACCTGCTCGAGTACAATGTTGCTAAAAGTATGTTTCTTTTAAATGCTCCCTGAAAACACAGGAAGCGTGGTACATGGTAGTATTTTCGACTAAAATTTTTACGAAGAACATTGCCAAGTGTAGTTTTTTGTTAATTTATACACACCCTGTATATATTTTAGAGTCTGTGCCTGAACAAGATCTACCTAAATTTTAAGTACTTTGGGGCAGTCGAGATTTGTTCTTAGAGTACAGGGTAGACCAACTAAGTTGTTTCTCCTTAAAAGTAGCTGACGCAACCCAGCATTCATATATACCATGCCAAATAACATCACCTTTTCTGCAATTTATCTAAGTTGATCAATGTTACCTAAAGTTACACCTGACTCTCTTGCTTGAGTCCGAAGATCCTTTTTAAAACGAATTACGAAATGTATGCAATTTTGAACTGAATTAAATAGTATTTTGCTATATTTCTTTTATGTTGTTTTTCACTTGTATAGTTTTTACTATAGTACGGTTGCACTAGTGGGTACATTTCTTATTAAACGCTAAAACGGACGATCAAGAAATTTGGAATTAGGTTTGGCTGTTAGTACTACACGGCATGTCATAGCTGTCATGTGCCGGACCTGCCGTACCTTGTTTATTTGCTTGTAAAGGCAGACAAACGACAGGTCGGGCCTTACCTGGTAATGCTGGGTGTAGTTCCCAAATGACGAAGCGGTCTAAACCGAAAATAAATTGTAATATTGACACTTCGAGAAACCGCGAAAGCCTCAAAGAATTTAATTTCAACAGTATTATTGTTGTAAAATTTGTTTCAATGTTATTTTTAATTATATTGTTTTAAAATTGTATAAATTTTGACAACATTGTAGCAAGATATCTGCGCGGGCAACTGGAGCCCCCCGTTGGTAATCCAAGCGACTAAAATTCACTTGGTAGTTCTAGCATTGAGTAGAAAGCGTTTAAAATCTTTGTACGAATCGTAAATCGATCGCATTTTCTGCTGTCATTTGCATAACATATTATTTTAAGTTCTTGCTTCCCTGTCAATCCGCTACTCCTACTTTTCACGTTATCTATGATTTGTCCAAGACTATATTGACGAGTACACGGGCACACAGGGCTACAACATATCTGGATAAAACCCTGTACTCTAAGCACAAATCCACGTCTGCCCCAAGGTACGCAAAATCTAGGCATACCCTGATCAGGCACACAGGGCTTCAAAACATATATGACTGCCGGCCTCGGTGGTCTAGTGCTTAGCGCATTTGCCTTTAGATCCTCGGGATCGAACCTGCTTGAGGTCGACGAGATTTTTCTAGCGGGGAAAAATCTGAAAATGCGCTTTCTGTCGGATAAAAGTAAAGCCGTAGGTCCCGTGCCACTGCGATGTGTGACACGTTAAAAATCACTGCTGGAATTACCCCAGATAGGCAAAATTCTTAGTTAGGGTGTACAATGTGCCAAATGTGACCTAAGTGCTTAGGTTTGCTTGGAAAACCGCGTCCTAGATCTCGCTCTTTCAAATCATCATCATCATCAACATATATGAATAAAACATTCGGGCAAATTGCTGCCCAGCCACTACAGCTTACTGATTTTGCGAGGTATTACCTTTACATAACAACGGGGTCTGAAACGGGAATTAATCATAGTTTTGACAATTTGAAAATTCGCCAAAGCCTTAAATTATATATAAGATTTGCTATACTTATTTCTTGCAAGATTCTTATACCTATATTTTATAAAAAGCATTGAAATATGATAGTAAGAGAAACTCTCGCAATTTTTAACCCGAATACTTATATTACTTCGTAACATATCCATTAAAGTATCTTTCATTTGAGATATCATTGCATATACAAAGTGTATACTTCGTAAGAAACAAAATGCTGTTTTACGTGTAGCTAATTTTCTTTATACAAATGTTACGTATGTTGGTGCAATATCAATTACATGAAAAAATTAGTAACCTACTTGTAAAACATAAACAATCGTTTATAAAAATATTATTTAATGCATTGATCCGCTAGTCACTCTGTATTACCTAATTCCTACTTAAATAGATTCTACTGACACGGAAATTTAAAATTATTTGAAATGAATCCTATAATAATTATACATACCTCTGAATAAAAAATTTTGTTCTAGGTCTAGAGATTGTAAAATTGTGGGAAAACCCACATTTTTAAAGCAGATGGTTAACCTAGAAAATGTTATAATATTTCTCCAAAAAAATAGAAGAAGACTACCCCCAGGAAAACCCTCTCTTAATCGTGTCATATTTTTGGAATCCCAAATTATATTATTTTTTAATTTTTCTTTATGGTAATTCTCTTTTGTTTAAAAATTGTCCATAATTATCAGATTTCCATAGTTTTACAAAACAGTTACATGTGACGAATAGTGAATAAAACCTACAACAACAAGCATTTCTATTATTCCTCGTTAACAGTGATTCGGGCTTCTATCAATGCTCGTTTATTAGCTAAACAATGTCGTACTCGTTATTCACGTCAAAGAACGGCAAAATAACATGTTATCATTAGTTTTAATTAACATTCCTGTTCACCCTTCGCTGTTTGTTTTTGCTTGAATGTAAGTTGTTACAAGAGCGGCTTTTTATACTCACAAATCGTTTAAACCTAAAATAAAATACGGATTTCTGCGGTACGTATCTGCTTAAAATTCAAATTGAAACTTATATAGTACATTAGAATATTTCATAAATAACTGGGCAATAGTGTAACATATAACATTGAAAATGCAACACCTAGTAAACAATAATTTTTAGGGGATAATATGGGTACATAGAAAGTATTACATGAATAAATAATTTCATGGTGATTGAAAAAGGAATGTAGTGTGTTTGGCGATATTGGAAAACCTGGACAGAAAAACATAGACAACAACGCCGTAGAGCCATCAGATCTAATGACCTCGAAGAACGCCTCCTAAGAATAAATGCTTTTAAAACTGGATCAGTTCCACCAGGTCAATTGCCAATGAAAGGATTGCTGCCACAAGATAACAACTCGCTGATAGATCAATTCACCGCAGAAGGTCTTTTGGTCTTCCACCTTACAGACCGCAGCTCAACGTGAATTAAACCAAAGGCATACAGGAGCAAGACTGCAATCGTGTCAGAAAAGTGTCCAATTAGGTAAGCAACGGAATCCAGTCGTGTTTAGTTACAAATTCCGGTTTTGTTCGTAAACCCATGATGGACGTGGAAGGGTCCGCCGAAGACGTAGAGAAAGGGGGAAGTTCAATATTGTATAGATCGTGCAGCAGTCCCCTGTAGTATTCCTGGAAGAAAACGTGAATGTCCAGGGATACATTAGCAATGTCTTGGAAACTGTTACTTTCCATCATGATAATGCCTTATCTCATACCGCAACTGTCACTACAAAGTTCCTTCGTCAAGCTGATGTCATTGTTCTTCCGTGGTCAGAAGGTCACGTGATCTAGCGCCCACCTAACATGTATAGGATATTATCGGCAGAAAGTTGGGCCATTTACCTGTTCCAACTATGGATCTCAGAAATGAGGTTTATTTTGCTTAGGACAGTATACCGCAGGAAAACATCGACTACCTTATTAGAATATGGTTCACAGAGTAGGGGTAGGAATTTGAGGACTAAACACGTTTCTAACCATCCTGTAGTGTTAATGGAGCAGCGCGGCGGACAAGCGCGAGTATTAGTTAAATAGTATTCAAAGTTAAGCAACGACCGCGCGGCGTCTTCTGGATGGGTGTGCCAGAAACCTTCGATCAGACAACGCAACCCGCGGTGCCTCGGAGAATACCTACCTAAAACTGTTGGTACCCTTGGGTTAGTGCGCCACTGCACTAACTACCTCAAACAGGGTTAAAGTGGCAGCTGGGTGCAGAACTGCCTTCGGGTCTCCTCGCAATCGTTTCCGGTAGGTACGCAATTTATTTATTTTCATGTAATTTTAATCCTATAATACTCCATACATACCTATATTATCACGTAAATATTAGTAGGACGTATTGGCGATTACTGGGTATTGCATTTTCAATATTATGTAAAACATATCTATATAATAAAATTATCAGAAAATATGGAAAACCTCATTATTTTATTGTAAAATACAATAAATAGTAACGTCCCCACCGAGAAGCTTCGCATTTCCGGATTTACTAACAAAGGAAATGCTAGAGATTGTTGTGAAAGCATTAAGAAAAGTGGGGTTATTTGTTAATTTAGACCAAACAAGCGGATATTGTTATTTTTCTATGTCACATAAGCAAGGATAAAACTAAATTTGTAATTTCAAAGACAAAAAATAGCTCTCAAGTGCCTATGAGCAGGGGCGTTGCTAGCACTCAGGCAACTCAGGCACCGCCTCATGGCGGCACTTCGCAGTAATTACTATAGTCGGCGGCTAACAAGAGTGCATGATCGAGGAATGCAGATAATGGTGTCCCTCCGAGAAAATTCGGCTACTTGATACGGGAATCCTTGCGTTATTATTCTGCATAAAAACATCGTCTTCACCTTTGAGAATATGCTGCACTAAATTATAGTACGAAATAATGCTAAAGCAAATTACTCAAAAATGAATAGGGATATTGCAGTGTAAGACACGTAAAGGCAACACCAGTTGTATTTGTAATACAAAAAACTACCAAAACAACAAAATGTAAAGTCTTTTTAATTACAACAAAGGTACGTTTAAAGAAGAAATTTAACAATATTATAATGAAAATTGTTGTCGCAGTACCGCAGTACCGGCAATACATCCCTCAGCTGTTGCACAGTGTTAGGCTTGGATTATGATGATCCAGTTGTCTCTGAAAAAGGTCCCGTGGATGCTCGATGGGGTTGAGGTCTGGCGATAGCGGAGGAAGAGCAAGATGGTTTATTTCCTCATCTCGAAGCATCTCTAAATCAACCCGAACACGATGCGGCCTTACGTTGCCGTCAAGAGAAACAAAATATTCCCGTCCAACTGCGTTTCAACTGTTCAGAGCATGGTCCATAATGATCTCTTGGGCATAACGTTGGCTCGAGAGTGTACCAATAAAGATCTGGAGGTCAGTACGCCACCCTAAAGAAATCCCAGCCCAGCCCATACCATAAGACCACCACCACCAAAGGCAACGACTGGTTGGGTATACTGAGGTAAGGTACGATGTTCGGCACTACGAGATACTCTTTGACGCCGGCTATCATTGCTGAGACAATATTTGGACTCGTTCGAAAACAGTATATCATCCCACGGTGTCTATTCTTGAAGCCTTCTTGACCATTCTACCCGGTATCTTCGTTGAGCCACGGTTCTTGTAGGGTATCTCAGGGAGCGGTATGAGTAAGTCCTACTTCAAACAATCGATTTCTTACAATTTGGTCGGAGACTCGATTTCCTGTGGCATTCTGGAACAGTTGCTGTAGATGTCGAGCAGTTTAAAAGGAGTGCATTCTTGCATTAATTACCAGAAGTCGATCCTCACGAGGTGTTGTGATGCGAAGAGATCCACTTCCAGGCCTTCTTGCAGTCGTACCTGTTTCTCTAAAGTGCGAAAGGGCACTTTAAATTGCGCTCTGCGTGGTTGCTAACATATCGACAATGTCGACCTGGCGATCTCCTCTTTGGTGCATAGCAACGGCTAAATTTCGTTGTTCTATTGTTAAATGGTTTCTCTGCATTGTTGTTTATTATTGATAACACAAATGTAACACACGAATAAAAAAACAATGAATAAAAAAGATCAGAAGACAGGAAAGATAATCAAACACACAAACTCGACTTGACACTAATACGGTTAAACAATTGCAACTGGATTCGATTGTTTCTTGTTTTGTAGTATCAAACATTGCCGCTTGCTCTAATTATCAATAATAGACGACCATTAGCCGCCAAATACAAACAAATATGCTTTATATTACAATATCCCTATTCATTTTTGAGTAGTTTATATTACTAACAATGGAACAAGAATTTGCACGATTTGAATTTAGATGAAATAGTTACAGATTTTTCTTGAGAAAAAAATTATCATAGTAAATATATAAACATATAAAATGCTTTTTTGTTATTATTGTTTCAACATTATATAAGATTTATTTAATAAAACTTTGTTTAAAACATGATGTATTACTAATTATAACAATAAAATTGAAAAGGAATAATTTTAAAGTTTTACCTTTTTTAAAATTACAATAAAACATGAATATTATTTGTTCGTCAGTAAATTTTGATGGTAAAACCGGAAAGGGGAGCATTAAAAAGTTTGCCTGGGGACGGCACATACCATCGCGACGGCTCTGCTTATACATAACTGTGCAGGAAGTTTATAATAAACGATTTGTGATCAGATTCCTTCCTTAACAACAACTTAAAAGTGGTGCAAAGAATTTGAACATGAAAGAATAATCTTCCTTTTTACGATATTCGTTTAACAACTGCAAATTGTATGATTGCTGATTTCTTGAAAACTGTGTCTGTTTTGGTTTAATTCGTTATTAGTAGCATTTGTCTTAAATATATTATATAGATAATAAATTTCAAAGTTTTTTTCCAAAAATGTTATTATTAAAAAAATAGATCCTAATATGTTTATTGATATTACCAATTTTGGTAATAAACAGAAAATGATTAAAATTAGAAAAAATCAATACAATGAATATCACTAAAAACTGAGCACTCCAGCTACTACCTACACTCCGCCTGTAATATTATTATCGTATTTTAACAATAATAGTTTAAAATATTTATGAACTGTTAGGGAAATACCACTTTATTACAATTATACTTAAATCTAAAACTTTCAGTAATAAAATCTAATAAAAATAATAATATTCAAAACTTATTATTTTACGTACAATAAAATAATGTATATATGTTAGATTAGATTAGTAAATCACGGCGTGCTTTTGTTCTCATTGAATTTATTAAATATAATAATTATTAACTAACAGTCATAATAATCTATTTTTTATGATAAAAGTATTAATTCGTAAATAAAAGTCACTTTCAGAAAACTTTTTGTCAGTCACTGGGTTTAACAAAGGTTGCAATAATCTTTAAAGATATCAGGTTTATCTATTGGGAACGCTGTTTACCTTACGAAATGAATGTTCAATGGGATGCAGTTTTTTGAGGTTAGTTGAGTTAGGTCATATCAACTAAAACGTGACCTTTATTATCAATAATTATTAAAACCACAATTACTGATTAAATGTTCAGTTAATAACACAACAAATGACTTCTCAGGTAAACAAAAATATAAAGGGTGCGTTTTATTGCCATATAAATATTTTTCATTCAAAACAGGCCATAAAAACCTTGGGGATATTCAAGAAACTAACCCAACTGGACAAAGGCTTGGGTGCCTGTCTCCCAGAGGGTTATAAGAAATTCTACAAAGAATGGAAATTCACAGAACCCACAGCTGTACATTATAAACCTGAAGAAGGTAGATGGAGACGTGATGAAGTAACCGGAGAAGTGTAGGCTTTATTTTCTTGTTTAAGTTGTTTATAACGTGACTTTCACACACAAGATACTTTTAGGCACCCGATTCAGAACATACCAATCCCATTAAAGTTTCCAGAAGAACATAATGACCAAATGTGGGGTGGTGAAGGAGTAGTGCAGGGATTTCAAAGGCGTAGTAAATATAGGAGACGTGTGCCACACTTTTGGGTACCCATTCTTCAGCGGTCTGTTGTTTATAGTGAAGTTTTAAATAAACATATCTCAGTTATAGTTACCGAAAGAGCATTGCAACTTATTCATGCAAATTATGGCTTTGACCACTATTTGTTAAAGGTAATTCTAAATTGACTCTAGCATACGATAGCTTTGAAAAATCACACATTTTGATACCGTGAGTGATATGCATGAAACTTGGTAGATGCTAATACTTTGACCACAAAAAACACACAGTGGAGACTTAGTGATTCTATGTATGATAAATTATTCACATAACTTGTGGAATGAATTTCTAGTTGTTTCTAAATCAAAGCGGTCTGCAGTAGAAGTATACAATTTTTTTTTGATGTAGCACATACTTTACCCAGATAGTATTTGCTACAAAAATGAGTTACAACTACAGTGCAGTAGTTTCAACTTTCATATAAACAGAAATGTTCGAAGCAAATATTTTCTGCGGTGGTATTATCTTGTAGTACGTTTTATGCATGCCACTCGGTACTTATAGTCTGGGAGGAAGGGTGCAACAGAAATAAACTACAAAGTACAACCTTTTTGACTATGCTGATCAAGGGAATAAAATAATTGTCTGCTATAGGCAAACAAAGCGATGTAGGAATTTTTTTATTTTCTAAAAGATTCAAGCAAGCTAAGCAGTTTAATAATGCCTTCATTTTTTACTAATAATGTACAGTTTTTCTTTGAGAAAGAACACCAAAATAGCGTACTTCCCTGTTGAGTCACAAATATAAAGTAAAGTTATTCATTCTTGTTATGATAATATATTTTGCAATCAAATAAGGTGCAAGTAATAAAGTTACACTTACATAAACAAATAATTAGGAGAAATCTTATGTGGTAGTAGGGAATTTAGCTAAATAGCACCATGGGTATGACAAGTTAATGTAGCACTACAAACCTCCAAATTTGGATCAAGGAATTTTTACCAGCAAAAAATTAAATGATCCCCACAGTGTCATTCACATTTAAACAACTATCCTAAATTGTAGAAAATTGTTTAAATTTGGCAGAAACGTCTCAAAAGTGATGGAGTGCTTCATTTTTTTTGTCCATTGTGTAATTTTTATAAGAACTTTCGAACAACATATATTTTAATAGCCCCATTATTACCTTTTCCACACTGTAAAAAAAGATAAGTAATCAAAAATATAAATTATTTCATATTGCTTCATAGTTCAACATGTAGTCCGTTTCATCCCCTGCATCAACCGAATAAATTAGAAGAGTTTTAGTAACATGTTATTACATTAAAAGAAATTGTAAGTTTGACTAACTGTTGAAAATGAAAACAATTTGCTTCGTTTTTCTATACTTGAAATTGCCTTTGTATGTTTAGGAAAATATACAGAAAGTACCAAATTGGAAGCAGTGTTAGATATAATAACTAATACTAATTAATAATAGAACTAATTATTCAAATAAAATAGATTGACTAGCAATAATAGCTTTAACATTGAATACCATAGTAAATGTATTAGAGTTCGACTATTCTTCTAAACTGTTTATCACCAAAGGTGAGAAGCTTGACCGTGACCAATGAATTCAAACTCTAAAAGTTTGAGATTGAATTCCATCTGCTTATAAACACAGGATTTTTATTTCTTATTCCCTTGGTGTTGGTCTCTTGTCTCATGCACCACGACTTAGAAGTCCTACTTTGCCTCCAGTATTTGTTCTTAATAATAATAAAGCGCTAATCCGAAACTGGAAAAATGCTCATCGTAAGAACTATATGAATCTTCATTTCGAGAGGAGAACTTCTCATCATAACAACTGCAACCAAATACAAGATCATTAATTCTATAAAACCCACTTACTAACTGTCTCAACACAATTAGGCCGGTACGTCAAGTGGCAATTCTTCATTTTGGTGTGCCAACAAAGATCATGTAGCTAAAACCATGTGACTTTTCAGTATGATGAAAGTGGAAAAATAGCCTTAACAGCCATTTAAGAGAGCGTAGTGTTTGGAATTTTGAAAATAAATGTAGAAGTAACTATGAAATTGTAGATTTCGGTGTCTCAATAATTTTCCACCACAATCCGCTGCTATGGGTGATGGAATTTTAACAAATTTGTTTCGTTAAAACAATGCACCGCACTTAACCTTCACGTACTGCGCGCATCATACTGAAAACCATGTGTTTTTGTTTGTGGGCACACCAGGCCGAGCGCGTGACGTTGCGGACACGCCAAATACAATATTATAGGTTCGAATAAACATCAACAAACAGAAAGTACTGCCAATAAAATAATTGTCCCTAGAAAAAAGACTGTGGCGTCACAAAATAGCCTAATTTTTCAAATTATAAAGTTTATTAATTTTTTTGGCATTTATTTAAAAAATTTAAAAATGTAAATTGTATTTTTGCTCGACATTTGAAATTTAAATTTAAAAAAATAGTCAATAACCAACTCTACCTTAGGTTTGCGACTAATCAGGGAAGTACTTGGTTTTGGTGCTCTTTTCCAAATGGACCTAAACGCGAAAATAGGTAAAGGGAAAGAAATCAAAGCAATAGCTGGGAAAGAAAGTCTGCATGATAAATAACAATGGCGAACTATTAATCAACTTAGCTGCAAGAAATAATCTAGTGATTAAGAGCATGCAAATAAGAAAAAGCATATACAAAGCAACATAGTGTGGTCCAGATGGAAAACTAGAAATCAGATAGACCATGTGCTGATTTCAAAAAGACGAATGAACGCCGTAAATCAAATAAGATCGTATACAGGAGCAGAGATTGGATCAAATCATATGATGGTACGAATTATAATGAAGCAAGTCAGGCCAGATTATAAATACACCCAACAGAAGCCAAAGAAAAGTATAACAGAAACACTAAGAAATGAAGAGATTTTGGTTGTTTAAACCACACTAATAGAAATAAATGTTTTATAAAGGTTTATTAAACGGAATAAAATAACAACTGAACACACTTAACGAAATACATAATAATAACGATAAACGTTGCCAGCACGACTAGCTACGCCGGAAGACCAATCCTCGAACGTTGTTGGAACCCTTATACTCTGGTCCACCATCGTGGCGCGGGGGCAGTATTTCCGTTCTCACGCTTCTTCCCAGATCTTGAAATTACCGGCCACAGCCCCGAGGCGCCGGCTAAGTGCCGGCGTCCTTTCAAGACTTTTATTGCTCCGTATCTGGTGTTCAAGTTCTGCCGAAGATATGGGAAATTTTAACGCGCGTCTTTCACACGCGTAGCCACAAGATAAAGAAAAAATACTCAGAAATGGTAGAACAGACGCTGCAAATAAAAAACCAAAAATAAAATAGAAAAAGAGTGGTTCCTCATAAAAACAACCCTAACAGAGTGTAGAGGATTAATCGAAGAAACGGAAGTAGAGAAGGAAGAAGACTGGTTCGATAAAGAATGCAAAGAAGCAATCCAAAAAAGCAAGAAAAGAAAACGGCAGTGGTTACAACAACACACACAAGAATACGAAAACCAATATAAAACAGTGAGAAATAAATTTACAAAAATTTGCGGGAAAAAGAGGAGATAATATAAACGAAAAAATAATAGAATTAGAAAAATCGTATAACAAAACAAAAATGCAAAGACATACAGAATTATAAAAGGAGAAAGAAAAAGGTTTCAACAACAAGTGATAGGTTTAAGGAATGAAGCCGAGAAGCTATGCATGGAAGAATTGAAAATAACAGAAATTTGTTAACATTTTGAAAAGATATTCAGAAACCAAGAGGCACATAGAATAGAACAAAAGCAAAATATAGTTACGGAGGAAAAACTACAGAACCGGGAAGACCTTAAAAGATTAATAAACCAGGGGAAAAGTAATAAAAGTCCTGGTACAGATAAAATTCCTCTAGAATGAATAAAATACCGAAACGAATAATTTGGGGAAAGAATATATGAACTAATTAAAAAGATATGGTGAAAAAAAGAAATGCATTGATCTGCCCAATTTTCAAAAAAGGGAACAAACAACTGATTGAGAACTACAATCCAATACCGCTGCTAAATACTACATATAAAATAATAACCTCACTAGTCAACGAAAAATCAGAGCCAAATCCAAAGAAAAGATAGGGGAGTACCATTCAGAGAGGGGAAATCAACAATCGATCAAATATTCTTGATAAGACAAATACCCGAAAAATGTAGAAACAGGAATATAAGAATCCACATGCTGTACATAGATTTAAAACAAGCGTTTGACAGAGTAGTAAGAAAAGAAGTAATAAAAGCAATGGAAGGACTACATTATGATCATAAACAATAGCGTTAGTAGCAATGACTTTGGAAAAATCAACAAATAAGGTAAAATTTAAAGGCTGTCTATCCACAGAATTTGAAAGCAACGTGGGACTAAAACAAGGTGACCTCCTGTTGCCACATCTGTTCAACATCGTTTTGGAACACATAAGGAAAGCCACAATCAACATGAACACAAACATTGTTAGTGGACTGTACCAAATTTTGGCTTAAGCAGATGATGTGGTTGTAAAGGCCAGAACAAAGGAACAATTGAAAGACACAATAAAGAATTTTGGAAAAGAGCCAAAGGAAGTGGTACTAGAATAAATACAAAGAATCCACACTACATAATTATGGGTAACTCAAAACAACATGAAAGTCAAGAACTGAACATAACAACAAGAACAACAAAAGAAGAGATAACTTTCAAATTGACAACCAGTGTGACATACTTAGGTGTCGATGTAAACAGTGAAGGAAAACAAGAAGAAATAAAAAAGAATAATAAGTGCGAGGGATCCCTAAATCGGTACATAACAAGCAAGTTTCCCAGCAGAGCGGCAGAAACACGGTTGTACAAGACAGTTTTTAAACCTATCCTAACATACACCAATGAAACATGGTTGATAACAAAATTGGAAGAAAACAAACTGTTAATGTGGGTAAGGGAGTTACTAAGAAGAATTTACGGAGGGGTAGAAGGTCAAAATTGGCGCAGAAGAACAAATAAGGAATTAGAAGACCTATTTAAAGAACCCAATATAAGTATACAGCTAAAATAAAACAAGCTAAGATGGTTTGGACATATAATGAGGAAGGGAGTAGATGATCCAATACGAAAAATACTTGAACAGGAACCAGAAAGAAGACGGAAAATAGGAAGACCAAAAAAAACATGGCAGCAACAAATGAATAAAGACCTTCAGAAAGCAGGGTTAAAGGACTGGCAAACAGAAATTGAAGATAGAAAGCCATGGAAGAAGAAAATAAAAGCCATAGGCCAAACTGGCCTGTAGTGCTGTTAAATTATTAATTATAGTTCCAAATGGAAAACTGTATATCATTGGCAAGAAGAAAACATTTATAGTAGATTTACGCCTTACAGCTTAGTCAACTATTTTTATTTACAAAATGAAGTCTTGTGTCTCTTTGTTTAACTGCAACAAGTATTACTCTTACTGGTTTGCTCCGATAGGTATTCATTTGGTGCGTATTTTCATTAACTTCAAAGGCTTCTGCAATCATGAATCATATATTCAAAATTGACCGATATACTTTATTAAAAATCTCCACGAGAACAGGAATTTTTGATGCCTAATTCTGTTTTTGTTGGAAGATTGCTTTTTGCCAACAGGAATATCGTCTAAATGTTTGAAAGCTGCGAGGTGTTTAAATTAAATAATGAGTCTAATTTTTTTCAATTTTTTTATTCGAGTAAAATTACAATTCAACATTGTCTCCTTCAACTGCCTGGGAAGCCACACAGTGCTGAAGACGGCTCTTCCACTGCTGGAATAGCCTTCAGCTGGCCGGTTACAACCGTTGAATGTTTTCCAGTGTCCCAAAATGACGTCCCGTGAGGTGATTTTTCAGTCTCAAGAAGAGGAAAAAGTCACAAGGACTCAAGTCGGGCGAATAAGGAGACTGAGGAGCCACAGGAATGTTCATACTGACCAAAAAATCGTGTATTGAAATTGCTGTGTGACAAGGCGCATTATCGTGTTGCAACACCCAGTTGTTCTTGATGTTTGGTCTCACCGGCATGACCCTTTTCCGAAGTCTTTCAAGAGCCTCTCTATAAAAGTGTTGATTAACCATTTGGCCTTGAGGCAGAAACTCTTTGTGAATGATTTCCTGGCTATCAAAAAAACAAATCAGCATGCATTTGATCTTCGACGTGCTCTTTCTTGCGTTTTTTGGCCTTGGAGATGTTGAAGTGTGCCATTTCATGCTCTGGCGCTTGGTTTCCGGGTCATACTCAAACACCCCCAAGACTCGTCACCAGTTATGACACGTTACAGACAATTGGGATCGTTTTCAATCGATTCCAAAAAATCAAGGCACCCTTCCTTCCTGATGTCCTTTTGACCCTGTGAAAAGTTTTCCGGAACCATTCTTACACAGATTTACCCTAGTCTGAGGCAAAACCTGATAGCACACCGTTGCTCGAAATTGATGTCACTCATTTTCAAAACGCACTAGAAAAAACTGTTTCACGAAAAAAATCGCTATGGACAACCAAATGACTCTAGCGAGTTCAAACTCGTACTGAAGGCGTATCATCTGTTCACCTGCCGCCCCTTCCACTCCCGCGTCCCCAGTGTTGCCACATGGAATGCTACGCTACCTGTCTCATTACTTAATTTACAATCCTCGTACATACAAATTGAATTTATAGCAGATAAATAAATTGTTCGTGGACTCAATGCTTTAGTTTCACCCTCACTTTTTTTTATCACCTCCTGGACTATAATCAAAGCTGACCGTAATTAATTAAAAATATAATTTAATTTTGATATTTGTTAAGACTTTAGCCTGTGATTTAAAATCACTACTGCCACTTGGATTAAAACGCAAAATTTTACAAGAATTAGCGGATGGTTGTCCATCATATGCTGAACAACCAGAAAAACAAAAGGAAATATATGATCGTTACAAACAATATTTAACAGCTGTAAGTATTTTACACATTCAAACAATATTTGCTTTATTCATGAGATCTTTCTACAGTACACCCCGGAAGAAATTGAATGGTATGGCTATTCATTTGAAGATGCTTGCAAAAAACTCAAAGAATCGATAGAAATTCAGAATAGCCCAAAACCATTGAAGCATATGTACCGAGCTCAGTTACTTGATAAACTTAAAAATTCTGATGAAAAATTCGAGACTGAAGAAATAACGTAAGTTCTTGGTTATTAATATAGGTAATAATCACAATATTAGCCTATTTGATCCCATTGTTGGGCAAAGCCCTCACCTTCTTCTCTCCATTTCTTCTTGCCTCCTGTTTTCTCCCACCATTGTTTCTCTGACTTTTGTTCAATTTCTTCTGCCTATTTCCTTGTGGTCTCCCTTCTTCCACCCTTTGGTGCCCAACTGTTCCATCTCCCTGCCATTTTCCTTCCGACATGACCTGCCCAGTTGCATTTCATTTTTTGCACTGTTAGCCACATCTTCTCCTAATTTCTGTTAATCTTACCTTAGCTATTATTACTAAAGTTTTAATTATTGTAGTGGGCCCGCTTTGTGGATACAGAAAATGAATCCTTTTGGTAAGAAACATGAAACATAGAAGATGGATACATTTTAGATTTTCTTCATATATTGAAACAAATGTCTGATACTGTAAAAATGTCTTCAAATCCTTAGTAAAGCAATAATAAAGTTCTCGATCAATAATGTTTATTAATATAGGGCAAAATATTGCTTAGAGTACAATTGCAACGATATTTATTTGAACTAAATTAACTTATACTGCAATCAAGCTCGCCATGTTTAGGAACACATTCTAAAACAACGGCAATGGCTCTTGTGATGTATGTCATGGTTCCATAGCATCCACTAGGTGCACTGTCATAAAAGTGCTGACAAATATATGCTGCACCACCACACAATAACCCACCACTTTGCGACATTTCCCTTGACTCTTTTGGTTTCGCACAGCACAAGGTAGCATCGCCATCACATTTCATCTATGAAAAATAATTTTGCCAATTAATTCCTACAACCCTTTGCAGTACACATACTTGATCTTCCAAAAATAGCTCATTTGCCATGTGCACCAGCTGCTCAACTTGTATGACTCCACCCAAAGATGCAGCAACGTTATATTCAGAAACCAATGTCAACACCATAAGAGCTTCCACAACTAGCTGTCGGTATTCCGGTTGTGGTATTGAATTTAAAACTGTCTCAACTGCCAAGGCAAACTTTAATTCACCCGGTGTCATTTCTTGGGTGAGATTTTGTGGTAACACTTTACCGGCAATATCTAAACCATGGCACTGAAATAGAATAAAAAGTAAATATAATTCACGCTACAAACGCCAAGGCGGCTTAGATTATAGAAAATTTACTTGTATTTTATTTATCAAACAAACGAAAATAATTTACTATAAATTCGTTACATGAAAAAAGGTGGGTATTAGTAATTTACATTTTCCAAAATGCAATACATACAGGTCTCCCAATAAAAATACCAATGTTTCATTTGTGATTTGACTATTTATTAAAATCATGACCTTTTTATGACTTTCAATGTACATTTGAAATGGCAAGGTGGGTTTTAACTGTCTTTTGTAGGTGCTACAATAATTAATTGCCAACTATAAAACTATTATCACTTGCAAGAATATTAACTAGAAAATATAAGCAATAAAGTTTGATAGCATGAAATAATTTTTAATTATACAGCGTGTTCAGCAAGGAATGAGACAGCGCGATATCTCGAAAAAGAATGCAGATTTTAAAATTCTAATAACTTTGTTATAAATGTAAGGTAGGGGAACACATTTTGTGATAAAAAGTTTTTAAATTAAATGCGTCACCACCAGGTGGCGCTACGTAACTTAATTTTTTTAAATGGAAAACCCTACTTTTTCTTCGATTTTTGAAGTTTGCCATATATTTGTGATAACTTTCCTTATAACTGCTACCAACCTATCTGGTTTACTTTTCGAGAAAATAATAATTTTTATAAATTTAACACAAAGATTGTACTATTCTGTAGAGATAATAAGCAAAGATTAATTTATTAAACATTTTAATACCACTTAAAAGACACGGGAACATACCTCAAAGTCAAATTGAACTGAATTGTACCATATTACATCGTGCTCAAAACTTAAAATACAAATATGAAAACAAAATATCTCAAAGTGAAAACGAGATTAAATTAAATTAAGTACTCAAAAGTTCCTCCATCACATTCTACACATTTGTGATAACGACCAATTAAGGCTGCACTGGTTAGGTTTCGTAAAGTTTCCGGAGCTATGCTGGCACAAGCGATTCTGATACGTTCTGTTAATTCTTCTACATTTCTGGAAGGTGTATCGTAGACTACAATTTTTAAATGTCCCCACAGAAAGTAGTCTGGAGGAGTTAAATCCGGAGAACGAGCTGGCCATCTTATAGGACCATCAGTACCTATCCATCGTCTCGGAAATTCCCTGTTCAGATGGTCTCTCACTATGTTACTGTTATGAGTAGGGGCGCCGTCTTGTTGGAAATACATCACCTGCTGCAAATTTAAATTAACATTCTCAAGCAAAAGAGGCAGCTGATGTATTATAAAATCCAGGTATTGTGGTCCTGTTAAGGTGCCATTAAAAAAATATGGACCGATTAACTGGTCTCCCAATATTCCACACCAGACAGTTATGCTCCACCTTCTTTGGAAATTTGTTTCTCGTGTCCAATGTGGATTTTCAGACGACTAGTAATGCGAATTATGACGATAGACTATTGCTTTGTTTGAAAAGTTGCTCTCATCAGACCACAAAATATGAGCTACAAAATTTGGAATTTGTTAATAAAGTTCCATAAAATCTTCCGTTATAAAATTAAGTCTAGGAATTTCATTGCTATCGTAAAGCCCATGCACCGAATGAATTTTAAATGGTTTGTATTGATTGGATTGTAATATCTTATGAACTGAACCAACTGATACAGCACAATCTGCAGCAATAGATCTCACAGACGTATGAGGATTGTAAGCAACACTTGCTAATACACCTATTCTATTGGCTTCATTTGTTGCTGTTCTTCTTCGATTTGCACATTTACCGTTAGGAAAATGACCAGTACTTCGTAACGCAATAGACGCACTAATAAATGTATCTTTGCCTGGATGGCGTCGATCAGGTAATCTAGTAGCATACAATGTTTGCGCGGCTCTTGAATTTTGCTGACACTCCATAAATTATTATCATATCGTAATACTCTTCATTTCGAAACGTAAACATGATATTAACAGTCAAAGAACGAAAACGTGAACGATTGTCAAGCTTAAACTTAAACACACTATGATGTATTCATTCTTTTGTTGTCATGGATGTCTTAAGTTTTGTTAAAATTTGTGATAAATTAATCTTTGCAACTATGAATGATTAACAACTTCAATTTATTAGAGGGCATTGTCGTATTATTTAGTTATTATCTGTATTACTATCTTACAGAATACAATCTTTTATCATGGATTTGATATAAAATTTATCAATTTATCTTCATTCATTCGAATTTTTAAAGCATTTATGTAGGTACCGAGGTACGTGTTAAATTTATAAAAATTATTATTTTCTTGAAAAGTAAACCAGATAGGTTGGTAGCAGTTATAAGGAAAGTTATTACAAATATATTGCAAATTTCAAAATTCGAAGAAAAAGTAGAGTTCTCCATTTAAAAAAATTAAGTTACGTAGCGCCACCTAGCGGTGACGCATTTAATTTAAAAACTTTTTATCACAAAATGTGTGCCCCTACCTTACATTTATAACAAAGTTTTCAGAATTTTAAAATCTGCATTCTTTCTCGAGATATCGCGCTGTCTCATTCCTCGCTGAACACGCTGTATATTAATTACGAGTATAAGTTAGCCTATTTTGCTTTGTAGTTCCTAATATTCAGACTCCTTTATTTATTACCCTTTCTAAGACGGACCAAACTCGTGGATAAAAATTTCTGGGAACTCTGTTCAAAGCACCATCAAGTCTCCTACGCCTCAACCACTGCCCTTGGCGATCAGAGTCTCCTATAGCATCTGAATCCGATTCAACTCCCAGAAAACCTCCAATTTGACTTTTCTAAAACAGAAAACAGTATAGCTATAATATAATATTTGATTTTATAGATGTTTTACCTTGCTAACTCTTGCTGATTTTGAACTAATAACTGACAAGTTGCCACGCCCAACTGAAAAAATTATTTATATTTCATAATTTACTGCAATTTCTACCTGAATATCCAATACTCACCACTGCTAATAGCAAACTCTTTTCCACTAATAATATGGTGCAACAAATTCTTCATTTCAAATGGACTCAGGTTTAGCAAATGTTCAGAAGCTTCATCCCCATCACATATAATAGTTCTAGACAATTCTGTGGCCATCACTTGTATAATCAAACCAACTCTTAACCTTAACATCTCCATAAATAGCAGTGGTTCAGTTCGTATGAACATAGCTAAATACACAAGCAATTCTTGAGTTAACATAGCTGTACTGTCGTCTTCGCCATAAGCTTCATGTATTAGCAAGCGAAGATCACTTTCAGGCAATGGAGCTGTGATGGTGTGCTCATTATGAGGTGGCATGCCCACTGTTATTTGCTTCTGTCGTACTAGCAAGTCTGTAACAGCCTTAGCCAAGTCTTCCACCCTCTTACCCAGCATTCCAGCTGTGTGTCGCACTAAGCCCCACAACTTTTGTTGGCAAGCTTTTTCATACAACCCTTTTAATAGGTCTCGAACTGTAACCACACGCCCATTGTCTAACATGCCTGTGTTGAAATCAAGCCCTTGAGAATCGACTAAATACTGTAAGATGTCACCCTGTTCTTCTAGAACTTCCGACTCCCTCAACATTGCAAATAATTCATCTACCTGAAAAATAGAAACTGTTCTTTAAATTCCATTAAGTGGTACATGAAATGAAAAATTTTTCTGTTGTTCCAAACTAATTATGATCCACAAATTATTCTAATTTCTGTTTTTATTTTACTATAACAAGTATTAACAATTTAACCCCTTGTTATTACTTTACAAATTCAGGCCTGAACCTTATATACTTTTAGTACCTTAGTTATTGCGATATCACTGCCCAAACTGTTGTTTGAAATAAATTTTCGGAAAAACGCCCAGTAAACACTATTATAATAAGTATTTCTACAGTTATCGGAATGGAGCTTCTAATCTCTTTTCGGTCAAGCTATATTAAATTTATACTACCGACTGATATTTAATTTGAGGAACAACTCCCATAAATATACTAAACAATAACAAATACCATTAAATATAGTGACCAATAAAATTAGATGGCAGACATTCTCTGAAAAACTGTTGACTTTAAAAGTGATCCCACTCAAGAAAAATGTCTTACAGTGTCATACAGCATCAACCTTTTAAAATGGAAACTTCGCATAGAACATATTTTTTGCACTCCTTTCTGAAAAATTATTTTATAATCACTCTCACTGATATTTCATCTCTTAAAATGCATTTGGCTCACCCAGAAAAATAAATTTTATATAAATATTTTTTTTACAACTTATTTAGACTATGTGAAACAAGCTAATGTCGGGCAGAGACATTTCTTTTATCCGTATCATTCCAAGTAACTCTACAAAAATTCCTTTCCAATAGTTCTTTCCCTTTTACCTCCTCTGACCTTCATAAGTTTGGATGCCATCTTCTTATAACATACATTGAAGCCCATTTTGACAATATTTTTATCAACCTATTATATTCCACTCTTCCAACACGATTTGCCCATTTCTATCTTCAAAATCACTACTAAATATCAAAAATAAGTTACCTAGCCATCGCAACATGCTGATATTTAAAACAGACTCGTTCACTAATATGGAACTTGTTTGTTATTTATTTAACAAAATATATAAATTTTTTGTCATAAACAGATTTAACCATTTTTTTTTAACCGGAAATACATCATCGATGTTTGTGTGTGTAGTCATTCAAACTTAGAGTCGTCTCGGGTACGAAACTACGAGGGGTATTTTTTAAATAAGGTCCGGTTGTTAATGAGAGTGAAAATGGCGCGCGATCGCCGCAGTGCGTTTGCGCGTCTGCTCCCAGCATGCTTTGCGCGCGTTTAGGCGCCATTTGCAGCCGTATCGTCTGTCTGTGTGCTGATCTGTAGAAGTTTATAATGTTTAAGAAAACTGAGTCGCCCGCCGACTGGGAGATACGATCTGCAATTCGATTCTTAAGTGCAAGAAACTTGGCAGCAGCGAAAATTCACCGTCAGATTTGTGAAGTTTACGGTGATAATGCTACGAGTGACAGTAAAATTCGAAAGTGGTGAGAATATTCAAGGTTAATGTGCATGAGCCACGCCCTGGCCGACCTTCCCTGATTTCTGAAGATTTGGTTCGTGATGTGGACAACACAATTCGAGAGGACCGACGATTCACGATTTCAAAGTTATCAATTGAATTTCCACAGGTTTCAAGGTACGTTTTGTACACCATTGTTTCGGAGAAACTGAATTATCGAAAATCGTGTTCTCGGTGGGTTCCAAGACTGCTTTCAAACGATCACGAAAGAAAACGATTGGGTTGTGCTTTATCGCTTTTGACTCGATACAATGAGGAAGGAGATGAATTGTTGGACCACATCGTTACAGGAGATGAGACTTGGGTGTCTCACATAACTCCTGAGTTTAAACAACAGTCAATGGAATGGCGATACACATCGTCGCCAACCAGAGTGAAGGCCAAACAGACAATTTCAGCACGAAAAATCATGGCAACTGTCTTTTGCGACAAGAAAGGGATTTTTTTAGTGGATTTTATGCCGGAAGGCATAACAAGCAATTCTAATGCGTATTGTGTGACCTTGAGAAAACTCCGGCATGCCATACAAATGACAATGCAAGGCCACATGTTTCTGCACAAATACAAGGTCTAATCAGGTCTTTTGGATGGGAACAACTGGATCATCCACCTTACAGTCCAGACCTTGCACCCAGCGATTTTCACTTGTTTCGGTACTTAAAGGAGTTCCTTAGTGGTCAGCGGTTCAACGACAACGAAGAAGTGAAAACTGCAGTCATGGATTGGGCTTCTTCACAGGCGGCAGATTTCTTTGACGTCAGAATTCAAAAACTTGTTCAGCGGTATGAAAAATGTTTGAACAAAAATGGAAATTAAGTAGAAAAGTAGATAAAAGTCTGTAGAATATGGAAAAAAATACATTTTAATGATATTTACAGTATTTTTCTTCTTATTAAAAAACGGACCTTATTTATAAAACACCCTTCGTACATGTCGTAAAAATAGACGCGAAAGAGTTTTGGTTTTGTTTGTGTCGTTAAGCTTCATTATTCAATACAAATGTCGTGGTTAGTAGCGTCGGTGAATTGAAGTTGTAACAGTTTCTGTTGCTAGTTGAATAACGTGAGTTTTGTGTCTTATTCGCGCAACATGTAAGCTCCGCCCATGTACTTTCGTACCCGAGACGGCTCTACAGTGACTCTTTAATAAATATCCTTTATTGGATTATAACTAATATTTAGTTAATAGCAATTAATAACGACAAACACACAACTATTAACGTTTTTTCATAAATCTTGATACATAATTTCGTGTTCCTCAAATAATATAAGGTTAAACGAGTTATTTTCCAGCCATATATGCCTGAAAACAGTAGCAAAAACAACTTCTAACCAAAGACTTTAACTTATAGCTCTGAAAACTTCTAGTAACAAACTAATAGTGTTAATAACAATTAACAGCATATTTCTAAACAAGAAACTATGATTTCTTCTTGATAAAAATGGCTCTATTTTCTTTAATCCACAAAGGATATTTGTTCTTTCTAATTTCTCTGAAAGGCAGCTTAATTTTTGTTTTTTACTTTTTTCTTTCTGTCGCGGCCTGCAATAATTACTTTTGGTTTAAATGTCTTTCAGTATCTGCTACAAGAGACAAATTTTTAACAGAATACTGTGAACTGAAAGAAAAATCCCATACAACAGTTGCACTCCATTTGACTGAAACATCAGAATTTTGACGTACTTCATAATACACTAAAATCAACAAAATGTTTGATAAAGGTTGGTTATGGGAAACAGAATATCTCCACTTGAGATTTACAGTTTATGTCCTTCACTGCATTTACTTGACAGTTACGAAAGTAAAGTGCAATTGGAACAATGATAGAATAGTATTTTTTGTTTACTTTGGTAAAAAATAACAATATACCATACAATCCAACAAAACAACACCATACATTTTTTTAAAATGGACATTTTACATACCATACAGTGTTCTGTACAGGGTGGGCAAATTTCGATGTTTGTATAGGGTAACTCGGTAACTATAGGAGATACAAAAGAATGGAAGTCACATTCTCGATCTCTTTTTTTGAGACAAATTCACTGGCGGAAACAAAAATTTGCTATCGTCTTTTGTTTTC
>JABXWE010002103.1:0-62145 GCA_014611495.1 Limonius californicus | reverse complement strand
CTGCTTGAAGAACCTATTGACGCGTTTTCTTTGTTCGTAAATATATGGTATGGTTAGTGACTGTTTGATTCGAGGACATTCTATCCTTTGAAGCGAATACCGTATCTTGGAAAAGAGGGAAACCAAAGGGCAATTGAGTCAGGAAGTACCGTTGGAGAAACACAGACAGAGCCATATCAAAGGACCTACCGCAATGTTACTTGTGACAACTTCTTCACGAACTTCACTTTAGCAGAAAAGCTCTTAGGCAATGGTCTTACCATTGTAGGAACGCTAAAAAAACGAACAAAACATATGTACCATCAGAGTTCCTACCCAATAAAGCAAGGCCAGAAAGGTCCTCGATCTTTGGCGCAAGTTAAAAAATCGGCGATTTTACTTTCAACGCTGCATCAATCACCTGACATTTCAGAAGAGAAGAACAAACCGGAAATAATTGTAACTTGTAACGATACAAAGGGTGGTGTGGATTCACTTGACCAATTAGTACACCAATACATGTGCGAACAAATTGTTTTAGGAATGCAGTAGATGTTACCGGTGTTGCTGTTTATGTTTTGTGGAGGAATTTGCATCCACAGTGGAATAAAGGAACAAGCTAAATAAGACGTATTTTTCTGCGGGAATTAGGAGAAGAATTAGTGACTCCGCAAATCAGACGAAGACCTCGAAAGGGCTTACAGAAACCCACCCTGGAAAGCATTGCACAATTTTCAGGCAGTACTGAAGCTGAGACTTCACTAGCAAACCAAACAGGGAAACGCAAGCGGTGTTACATTTGTCCAGCTAAGAAAAGTAGAAATCAAAAGCAAACTTGCGCCAAATATAAACAAAATGTGTGTGCAGAACATAGCTGTGCAAAGGGAATTTGTCATAATTGTGCGTAATTTCTATTATTTACAGTACCGAAATGTAGTTCCTCACGTTAGAATTTAATAAAACTGTATTTCCATATGTTGTTTTAATTGTTTATTATGTAAAATCAGAAGCATACAAGTATTATATTTAATACAGATAAATAAAAACATACATTTAAAATGTTAAACTTCCGCATATTTGCTATAAAAAGTAGTGTGCCTAGTAGACACATCTTGTCCGGTACTGTTAGTAAAATAGCTTGACCGGTTAAGGGTTAAACGCCCTCTATAATGACCCAACAACTTGTATACGTCTTTTTTACAGATTCAACACTGCATTTAATATTGTATAATATGTCAAGAAATAAAAAATCACTACCTTACACGTACACGTAACCTTCGGTACAGATCAGAAGCGAGTCATCTTTCATAAAATCTTGTGTGGGCAAAATTTTCTATAAACAATTATGACCTTGCCTTGTACTTCTAGGGTAAAATTAATCTTGCCTATTATATGAAACTTGGAATCTCTATTTCTCGAATATTTTCGAGCTAAAAATTTAATAACTGTGGTATATTGTCTCTCTTAGTAAACCAGACAGAAATTTTACTACAAGTCTAAATGAAAATACATATTACGTCTCTAAATGAGGAATTTATATAAACATTTTTTACTCGACAACCCTGTTTTAAGCTGATTACTCACGGCAAGTTCAAGCCCAGACATGAACTGTGTAAACACAAATGGAAAAATGTTCAAGGACAAAACCTGTTTCGAAGTATTTCCAGAAAGAGAGTGCAAAAAACTTTAGTGGAAAATAATAACTTTAGTTAATTACGTATTGTAGTTTTCTTTGAAAATTTGATATTATTTAGATAAAATATGGGACTAAATATTGTATTTTTTCAATTATTACATGGAATTAATAATGAACTACCATCTTAATTCGGTTCGCTTCGGTGGCCTAGTGGTTAGCGTTCTTGCCTATAGATGCAAGAGACGCGGGTTCGATTCTGGGGGAAAACATGAAAGTGGTAAGTAAAGCCGTACGTTCCGTGCATTACGATGTATGACAACTTAAAAATTATTACTGGAATAGACAAAATTCATAGACAGGGTGTACAATGGGTCAAATATGGCCTAAATACATACCAGTGCCTGGAAAACCGCGCCCTAGGACTCGTTCAATCAATTCAAAACAACAACAACCATCTCAATTCACAAAATGTAAATTCTGGTTTCGTAACTCAGTGGAATCCAAAGAGAGATTAACTTGTCTAAAAGTTATTACTACGAGAAAGAAATGGTGTGAGAAAACTAGGAAGAAGTTTACGAAGACAAACGTAGAAATGTGTTGCTAAAGGTTTCCCTTGTTGAGTTTTTCCTGGAGATTTTATCGCTACGAATTTTTTGCTTTAATGCTTATCTTACGTTAATATAAGCGTGCGTATTATTTCAACTGGAAAATAGATCATGATGGAGAATCTGTTCTGGATATCTTTAGCTATTCGCAATCACAATAAATGATAAGATAATATTTTTCTGGATCAGCAGATTCTTATTTATTCAATAAGATTTTAAGTTGATAACAAAATAGTAGAAAGCGTCAATATGTTGACGTACTGTCTTGTGACAGTAGCCTGACGTTGCCTTACAATTTAGCCGAAAAGGGGGCTAGTAAATTGATTCTAAATAAGTTAAAATTAGCGTTGTCTATTGTTAGCAAAGCTACGGCAACAGGCAACCTTTCCACTTACGGTTTTTAATAACCAGTTGATAACTTGCGCAAGATTGAAATAAGGTGAAAAATTATACATAATATCATATGAACCAGTGATAAAAAATTTCATTGTAGTAAAAAAATAAGGAACAATTAACCTGTGTTTATGATACATCTGGCCTTAATTTATTGAAATCTTTTCACCTTATTACAAACTTCCATCCCTAAAGAACATAATGGACACAACCCCATTCTCAAGACTTATCTGATTTTCTTACAAACGGAACAACGCCAAGACTTTGTTACCAATATATTTATTTATATTGATTGATTTCCTATAATTAAGACTTTGTTATTAATTTTCATATTTCACTTAAAATATTTAAAAAATAGGAAACTTCATTAAATTCAATAACATCAAATATGAAATTCAATTCACCGCTGGCTAATGGAAAATTGTCATTTTTATATTAAATTTTTCACATGTTTGCATATCTAGTAACATAATTGATTATATAATTGCTACTTGTATAAAAGAAATGCAACTCAATATTCAACACGAATAGAAAGAAGTTTCGTTTAGTTTCACTTTCCATTCCTGAATGATCTTTCAATTATCCGAACTTTAAACGTGTATCTCGTATCCATTTCCTTGTTCCCTCAAGGATTAGCGATGTTTCCTGCTTTTCTTGGCTGGTGTTTACTTTTTATTTTATTGCATTTCGTTCGGAAAATCTGGAAGCAATGTAAATGCTGCGGGAGTTACATGGAACTGTTTGAGTTGTTAATTTCCAACTCGGGCGAATTTTCGAACTTTAGTTTTCAATTTTATTTAATCTATTTGGTTAGCTCCAAATGCAGTTTTGGTGCTTCCATCTACAGTAATGAAGTTTCTTGCTAGTTTTAAATTACTCCTAACATCTGCATTTTTTTGAAACGAATTTTCTTTGAATAGATTTTCCACGGCGAAAAGATGGAAACTAAAATATCAGTTGGAAAACTTCGCCTGATACAACTCGCTCGCTTTTCCGAAGCAGAATTATTTCATCGTGCTGCTCCAATTTTGTAACACTTATGTAGTCGTATTTCCGACCGATAAATTTGACCATAAAGTTTACATAAATGGCGAGACCTCTTCAGAGTGGAAGCTCATCGCTGTAGGTCATGAACGGATATCAAATATTCATGTCTCTATATGAAGAAGCACAATATGTGCTTTTAGGGTCGGAGATCGTCGTTCAGTGTTTTGTAAGTAATTTGAAAAGAGCTACATCAACATAAGGGAATTGATAGCTATACATAAAACCGTTTAATACAGAACATGGCGGCTTATTTGCTAAAAGTACATCTAAAACTGCATATATGGTAAAAAAGGAGCTCTTGAAGTTTCTCAGTGTAATCAAAACCAAAAGCGAAAATGTTACGTACAGTTGGAATTTATATTGATTATAAGGCTGAGTTGATTAAACGTTAATACTTTTGGAGCATAATTATTATTATTTATTGCAACAAGCTGAAACTTACGGAGAAATGAAGTTACAACCAACAGTTCATTAATTAACGTATAATTTGTTCAACCTGACAAGTAATAACAATGTTTGGTTATAGAAATTGCCTCTCTTAATCGACTGAGTACCTCAGTTAGCTGTTGCATATTTAGCAATAGCATTAACATCCTGCAGGATTCATTACAAACTCTGCTTTTTCTTTTAAGTAAACAAATTAATTAAAATTGGTATCTTCTTACTAAGTGAATCTAGAAGCAACTGTACATCTGTTTAGCTGTAAATGAGATACAAATTATTCAAAAAAATCAACTAGTTCTTCAGATTTTGTTGTTGGCCTAGTAGATTAACTGATTGGAGGGTTTACAATAGTCTATAATAAACTGGTTGATGTCCAAAGGTCTCATAATGGGATAACTGATTAACGTAGTAAATAAAACAAAGTCGAATCCCACAAACGTAATATATTGATTAATGAAATAAAAATTATTATTCGTTAACGTTTTCAAGGCGACAGCGCCCCATCTTCAGACAAGTAAGTAGGAAAAGTTTTAACAAAATATGAAATAAACGTGATACATAACCAAACAATAATTCATCAGTCAAAAACTGAATTAAAAACCGACGTCGGAACTAAATATAATTCTAAAAACGCTTAATATATCGCGTAAGTATTTAACATTAAAATTTAAATAATGCTTGTCGTTGTCATTTAAGGGAAGGAAACAATAAAATTGAAGCGAATTGTATTATACTTAAGAAGGCTTTCGGGTGACTATAGTCTTTTATTTCGCTGCGAGAAAAGTTATTAATAATATGTTCCTTTCGTCTTGAAAGTATTTACAATTTACATCTAGATTTTGGAGTATTTATAAAGAGACATATAGTTGTCCAAAATAAAGAGCAAAAATTAGTTCTAAATGACTTTCAAACTCATTTCAAAATTGTATCCTTTTTAAATAAGGTACGAGGGCAGTTTTTTATGTTATTTACCTAGCTGTGGAAACAAAATGCTATCGTGATAATTTTATTATGTCAAATCTTGGAGATATTTTAGAGTGTATCCTCCAAGTTTGATACAACTCGGTTAAGATTTGTCATTTCTGTATAGAGTTAGAGGTCCAAAAATGTGAGTGATTAAAAACTAGAACACAGAAGCGTCATAAAATGTCTATCGAAAGAAGGCAATAATCCGAAGAATATCCGTGAGAGAATGGTGGCTGTATATGGGGAAAATAACCCATCCTATTTTAAAGTTAAATTGTGGTGTAAGCGCGGAAGACCTCTTGAAGCACGAACACGGAAGGTCATAAAGAAAGTTGAAGATTTGGTGTTGATTGATCGCCCCGAGGGACAGTTTCAGTTATTCCAAAAGAAGCAAGTACGAGGGGGTCTTGATATCTAGTTAGCCTGGAAAGTTCCTAGTAAAGAAAAGTGAATATGGTTATAACTATGATGTTTTATAAATAAGTTGTCAAAGTTTGACATCCATAAGTTGAACGGTGATCAAACTGTGAATTTTTGAAAACAGCATGTCTGAGAAAAAGATGGAATTTGAAAAATCGAGTTTCGGTCAGTTATTAAGTATTTATTTTTGAAAGGGTTATCGGACAAAGAAATTTCTGCTGATATGATAGAAGCCTTAGGTGATCAGCGTACTTCATACGCCACTATTAAAAACTGGGTTGTGGAATATAAAAGAGGAAGATCAAATGTGAAAGATGAGCACCGTCCTGGAAGACCAATTTTGTGACCAATCCGGAAAACATTGATTCTGTCCATGATATGATTTTAGAAAATCGACGTATTGGGATTAAGAATATTGCAGAAGCATTGCATTTCCTATGAATGTGTGTGTCACATCCTTAAACACGACTTGGGTATGAGAAAGCTTTCGGTCAACTGAATCCCAAGATGTTTGAACGTTGATCAGAAGCGCGTTCGATTGACAATGTTAAAGGAAATCTGCCGCCGATTTGCAGAAGTTTCCACAAACTTTTTGGATCGGCTTGTTACTATGAACGAAGCGTGGATCCATCACAATGCCCAGAGTCTAAAGAGCAATCCAAAGAGTGTAAGCATGTTGGCTCCCCACGACCACAAAATTCCGTGTTCAAAAGTCGGCTGGCAAGAATCTTGCTTCAGTTTTCTATGACCAATATGGGATAATTCTGGTAGATTATTTGGAACAGGGTAAAACTATCATGGGAGTACATTATACTCAGTTGCTAAATAAATTACCTAAGTAAATTGTGGAAAAACTCTTATGTTCATTTAAATTGTGCCACTCTGTCTGGATTACAGTCATACTTTAATTGCCGCTTCATAGGAGTTAAAATGTTATTTTAATTGCTGTTCTTATGTCGATTACAGTTTGCGTTATATATTTATTAAGATTGAGTTATGTTGACAGTTCCCTTCCTAAGCTGAAATTTCCGATTAATGCACCATATTTGGCAATGTGGTACAATCTTTTTGGGGAATCCAAGTTCGCGTTGCGTTGAGTTCTTCAGTCAGCCTTCGATCTTTGCTGGACTCCCTTGCTGGGGTCCATCTACGGGGGCTTTTTAAGAAATTAAGTACTGCAGGGGCGGCTTTTGGTTTTCGATGGATATCCGTCGTGTGTAGTTTCGTATCGCTGATACACCGTGGAGTGAACAGAATATCGACAAGTGTCGGATTTAAAAGAAATGCTCTGGAATTTGTGCCCTTTAAAGGTAATTCATTGCGAATTTGCCGATCGCCTTTAACGGCTTAGTATCGCGCCTATTCGTTGTTCCTGTACCTGCGCCGTTGCTGCGACAAATATTTCGTCTCGGAATTCTTCCGAAGAATGTCTACCTTTTTCCCGGACCTGAAAATACCCCAGAATTGTGCCTGCCTCTCTCTCGATTCCATTCATCGAAATTCAAGGTAAAGTAACCAGTTTGTGTTGTGAAAAAAACATTTTACGCGTTAACTTACAAAATTTTAAGTGATTGAACCTTTTTTTATGCAACAAGAAGCGACTTTCAGTCGCCGATTGACCTTTTTTTTGTATTACTGTATTACTGTAATAATAAAGAGTAATTATATATATTGTGTTATTCGTGCAAACTCCGAAGCCACTGGTCACGTAGTCGTTTGGACCCTTACTCGAAAAGAATTTCCCTGAAATTCTCTTGAGAATGAGAGAATCCAGGAAACTTGTAATCGACATAAGAACGGCGATTAAAATAGACTTTTAATTCCTACGAAGCGGCAATTAAAGTATGACTCTAATCCAGACAGAGTGGCACATTTTAAATGAAGATAACAAAACGCCGCGGGAACCTTGCCATAGGTGTCCTCTTTTTGCAAGCCAACGCTAATGCTTACAAGTCGTTGATTGCAAAAAAATTGATGAAATTGGTTTTGAATTAGACCGTCAGACTATTATTTCTTCCCAAAACTCAAACTTTTGAAAGGTAAAAGATTTTCGGCAACTGACGAATGCAATATGTGCCGTACCCCTTCGTATACCAGAAACATCTGTTTTTGAAATCTTCATGAATATTTGGGAATGAGCAAGTTGTCAGCACGGTGGATTCCTATGCTGCACTCTCCTGAACAAAAATTGTGTAGGCGACAAACTTGCGAGGATAATTTGGCTGCTTTATCCCAAAATGAGGACTTATTATTTAAAATTGTAACTGGGGATGAGATCTGGATACATCACTGGGTTCATTCGACGAACAAGAGTTCAGGTAATAGCTTCATAACGGATATCCACCACCCAAACACGCTAGGACGCAATTCTCAGCGGGAAAAGCGATGGCCAAAGCCAAAGATAATGACCTACCTTCCCATAGAAAATATTCAGATTCCAGTGGAAAAAGTCAACAACTGCATATATCTGGGCCATAAGATCGTCCTAGGAAAAGAAAACCAAACAACTGCAATAGACAGAAGGATTACTCAGGCATGGGTTGCGTTTAGCAAGCTAGACGCAACATTTTGCAGTCAAATAGTCAAATAGCAGTCAACCTTAAAGATGAAAATCTTCGATCAGTGTTCCCTACCCATCTTTACTTATGGAGTTGAAACAATGACTCTGACACAAAACACTGTTACTAAGTTAAGAGTAGCACCACGAAAAATGGAACGTATAATACTAGGCATACCCTTAAGACACCATAAGAAAGACGAATGGATCAGGAAGCAGACTAAGGTACAAGATATTATACGAACAATTACATCGATAGAGTGGAATTACGCGGGACGCGTTGCACAAATGGAAAATGATAGGTAGACAACGTGAATTATACAGTGGAGATCAAGAGCCAATAAAAGTCTACAAGGACGTCCACCAACAAGATGGGCAGACGACCTAAAACGTTATATCGGAAGCAATAATTGGGATGCGATGGTTTGAGGGAGGCCTATGACCTGCATTGGATGAATATGGGCTAATATGAGGATCTGCCGACAGAGTCTACACAATAACAGGGAAAGTCAAAAAGAAACAATAATCGATTTGGAAACAGCTATACGCGAGAAAAGACCTCACAATTTTGCCCAGAAAACTGTGCTTCTGCACGACAACTGCAGGGTGTATAAAACACGAATCGTTAAAGAAGCAATTGATGAATGTGGCTTTGAGGAACTACAACATCCACCGTACAGTCCCGACCTCGCCCCCTGTGACTATTGTCTCTTTCCAAAACTCAGAAATCACTTTAGAGGGCGTCGCTTTTTGTCGAATGAGGACTTGAAAAACTCTGTGAAGTCGTATTTTACTGAGTTATGAAAGGAATTTTCGAATGCATATGGTTGTTAAATAACGTTGCAATAAGTGTGCAAGCAATGGTTCGTAAAATAAAATGTTGTGGTCTTAATGTTGTATAAATGAAAAAAATGTAGTATTAGTACTTGAAATGGATAATTTCATAATTTCAAAGTTACCCTTAACATGGACAAATTGTTGTTTGATGCACTAGTGCCACATATTTTGTAATCCAGTCTAAATTTTGACGATTCCATAATCTCAGAGCTATATATTACGTGAGAATAGTTATTGAGAAAACCTATCTTCTTCCTACAAGTAACGTCATTTAAATTCCCTAAATGATCTTGACATTAAAACCACAATGTTATTTATTCTGATAGCTGCTTACAATGCACACTAGTTGCATGATCAAGGTTATGTAATGTAATATCCGTCTATAATACACAATATTTTCTATCAATTTTCTACCTTACAATTTTATTGGCATATGCAGAAAACATTACTATGTAATTTCAAGATTAATTGACGTTTTTCATCTGGTTTAAGTGCATACTCATATGAATTACTTTTTGCATGTGTTAGATGCTATTTCGTCTATGACCTTGAATTCTTCTTCTAGTGCCGTGACGGTTTAACGATCGTTGGCTACCATATCAGCGATCCTAACCTTGTTCACACCTGCTCGGAATAGTTGCACTGTGTACTGCCCAAACCATTGCCTCAGATTCTTCATCTAACACGTCCTTCTTCTAACCGAACCTTTGCTGCTATAGATCTTTCCTTGCAGTACAAGATACAGCAGCTCTTACTTCTCCTGGGGACACATAATGAGACCAAAATATTAAAATTTTCGTCAGTTTTCAGTTTTTATTCATTCTTCTTAAGACCTCCACGTTCGTCACTTTGTCTGCACAGCTAATTCTGAGTAATCAGTCCAGACAACACGTAGCATTGGACCATCCTAACTCGCAAGTTCAATGTGAGTTCGTGACTGCAGAGTGCCCTTCCCATGCTTGTAAAAGTACTCCAGGGTCGTCCTACGCGCATTTTGATTTCGACAGAGAGTCCCAATTTTGATTATATGACAGCCAAAATACATTGCCTTGGAAACCCTCTCTAGTCTTGCTCCTTTTAATTTACTTTACTTTAACTTAAAAGCCTGCCCTCGTAGTATTTTAGGATATGGAGATCATCATTTCATTTTTAGTAGAAGCACCGGCATATCTCATGTTGTGGATGACCTTTCCATTCATGATGATCTCCACATCCACCTCAAGAAGTGATTTTCTGAACCTTTCCTCCGAATACACGTTGAAAAATAACTGCTACAGCATACATCCCTGCGGTACTCCTCTTCTTATTTGTACCTTTTCCTAGTTGTGTTTTTATTCTGATTGCTGCTGTTTGGTCCTAGCACAATTTCGCTATGATTCTATTGTCTTTATGATCGACACCAGATTTTTTAAGGATTTGCGTAAGTTCTTTATGCTTTTTTCAGGTTTTTCTTCTTGTGGAGTAAATTGCATTTCTTATATAACATTTTTCAAGCGGTTCCACTGCTCTTCTATTCACCTTGAATTACAATTTCAAAGTGTTTTGATATAATTCCTACTTACATGAAGTTATAGCTTCTGAAATACCATGTACTGATGCGTTTGTCTATGGATTCTAGATTGCTCAATTAGTATTTCAAAATCTATTTTATCTGTATCTCTGAATTGATCCTTTCAAAGCCATTAAATTGACTAGCTGTTTATATCTGGCAATAAACACTGTTGGCGATGACCATATACTGCTATATAGTTGAAGTTAATTGCTGTCCACATTAGTTGATATTTCCTGCTAAATACTTTTATATATGATCGTAGAGTTACAACTGCACGATTGTTCGATTAGCAGTTACCCGTGTTACGTTATGTGGTTTGAAAACCTATTTTCAGTATAAAAGCATAAAATAAAAAAAAATTGTGATATCTATGGGCTGAAATTTGAAGCTTAGTTGAAATACATGGTTTTCATGCTATGTTATCAAGGTCACACAACTTAAGGTTGTTTTATAAATCAGAATTTTTCTCTACGGTATTGAAGTTTAATTTTAAAGTCGCCTTATTTACTAGATGGGTGTTTATTATGATCAGAGAATTATCATTTCTATTGCATCTCCATATTTTTATGTCTAGAAATAATTTAGATAATTGGCGATAGTTTCAAGTTATCCCCGTAATTAACAGCATTAATAAGTTGTATAAATTGAAATCGAAAGCTGCAAGATAATTTTTTTCTGAAATACCAACCATATTTCTTAAAATAACTTATAGTGGAACTGAAAGTTCAACAAAACAATAAAGAAAACTTCCGTGCGTTTTCCTACAAAAATTTAATAACAGGCAAATTCTTAGAAATAGCAGAAGAGGGAACAGAGAAACTTTTCCAGAGAGCCACAGCAATACAAACACTTTACAATCTTTGAGAAGTTGATAGACGTCTACCCTGCAAGTCGCAGTATCGAACTTTTTTACTGTGGAGTTTGGAATCCGGCTGAAATTTTCTGGCGACATGTGGTTTTTGCGGAACGAACTTTAACTGCTGCTCAACTCGCAGGAAACTAAAATTCTCATCCGCCGAATAACGTAATGGGTTTTTAACTTAGGTACAAACCGTTCCTGCCTATCACATGAATTCTTTATATCGGTTTCAGAAGTTTTTCAATTACAGGATCATAAAGTGATAAAATATGGGACGTATCCCTATCGATTCGCTTCCAGACATTTGAATACGAGATGTACGATGAAAAGATACAGATCTTCAAGTTGCAATAATTTTCTGAAGCCATGCTTGCGCTTATACTAAAAGAGAAAATATACTCGAGTATTGAATATGCTCGAAGGCAGCAGAAGTTTATACAAATAACCCCTTTCCTCCTTCAAAGGAGATTGCATTATTGAAAATTTTCGAAATATTTAAGATATGCACATGTAGTAAAATGTTGTGGCGAAGCCAATTACCTTAAAGACTGAACTATTTTATATAATGGTCGTTAAATTCTTTAAAACGTCCCGAAGGTACGAAAATCGATCCAAGGGAAATTAGAACATTTTCACTTTGTTAGTAGTGTCTTTAAAGGTAACTACATACCTATTATGTCTAGCATCATACTAGGTGATTAATGTAACGTGTTCGGTGCATTTCATGTATTATACAATTACATCAACGATGCTAGAATACATTAGTTCTTTTTAGCAATATAAATTCGTCCACCCGAGAGAGCTGATTAATAATGTGGATTTTTATTTTTAAACATACGGCAACTATTTACACATTTCAATAATGCTGCTAATGGTTATTTTTGTGTTATTATTAAAGATGTTAATATGTGTTATACGTAATTAAGTGGAAAATGTAAGAATTCGAATTCAGACAGGTAGACAAAAAGTATCAATAGATATCTGCAGCAAAGACGGAGATTTTTTTAATAAGGACACAATATACATTTTTAAAACTTGGTATTTGTCAATAACTAACATAGTAACCTAATCTTTTTAGTAATACATTATTATTGTTGCAAATCCTGTTTACCTCTAGGTCGTTACGAATCGCGCCTTGCTGGTAAATGTGGTCATGAGTCACGAGTTGCTTATTTCGATCCACTGCTGCATGTAGGCCTTCCCCATTTATTTCCTCCTCTGTCTATCTTCAGCTAATCGCATCCAGTATACTCCTGCTATCTTCATTATATCGTATCGCCATCGGGTATTTGGTCTGCCTATGCTCCTTTTAGTTTCCCGAGGCTTCCAGGTGAGAAATCTTCTTGTCCATGTATTATCTTTAATGCGGACCAGATGGTCAAACCATTGCCACTTGAGTTGTGCGATGTGATGTAAGGCGTCTGCTATTTTTGTTTGTTGTCTGATCCAGATGCTAGTTTTGCGATCGCTCAGTTGGTTCCCAGGCAATCCCAGCATTTGTCTTTCCTGTGCTCTTTGTATTTTGGCTAGTATTTGAGCGCTTCTTTTTGTTAGACTCTAGGTTTCTGCTCCATAAGTCAGTACCTGGAGAATCCACTGGTCATAGATTTTTCGCTTCGAGCAGTTTCCGATTTCCGATTTTAGGATGTAGCCTAGTTTACCAAATGCAGCCCAGGCTAAGCTTATTCTTCGTGATATTGATGATGATGTCTTCGTTCATATTGTCTTTTCTTGTTGTAAATGTTTAACAAAGAGATATATAGTTATCAACCTTTTCAAGGATTATTCCATCTAAGGTAATGTTGTCGTCTTCTTGTGTGTTTGTCAAATTTTGGTTTTGTTTGTGTTCATTCTTAGTCCTACTTCTTCTGCCAGATCATTCATCTCTGTGATCATTTCTTGTACTTCCTGGGGGTCGTTACTAAGTAGTACTACTCGTCCGCAAATTTTAGATGATTTAAGTATATTCCGTCTATTTTCATTCCTTTTTCAGACCAGTCTATTATGTGGTAGATGTTCTCCATCACACTAATAAATAGTTTGGGTGAAATAGTATCTCCCTGTCGTACCCTTCTTCTTATGGGGATCATATTAGTATTGGCAAAGGTTTTTATGTACATTTTTGCATTTGTGTAGATGTTCTTGATTAGGTTTTCGTGCCTGCTGTGTATTTGGCATTTTCTTGGAGAATTAAGGACTGCCCATATTTCGATCGAATCAAATGCCTTTTCATAGTCCACACAGACTATATATAATTTTAAAATTATACTCTTGATGTTCTCTATGATTGTTCGCATAGTCTGAAGGTGGTCGCAGGTGTTATACTTTGATCGAAAACCTGCTTGCTTGCATGGTTGGTGAAAGTCTATATTGTTTGTTGGCTATTATTGGCTACGTCGCCTTTTTTATGTATAGGTATTACTTCTGCTATATACCATGATTTTGGGATTTCGCAGTTTTCCAAACATCTGTTGTATACTGTAACTAGTTCCTGTTTTACTTGGTTTTCCCCTTCTTTTATCGTTTCGGCTAGAATGTTATAAGGTCCTGAAGCATTGTTTTTCTTAGTTTTGTTCAGTGCATTGTTTAGTTCTACAACAATGATCTCTGGAATTTCCTCTGAACCGACGTTTAGTATTTTTCGCCTTTCTTCTTCCTTTTGGGATCTATTAGGTTTTATTTTAGATGTATACAACTCTGTATAGTAGATTTCATATTATTTCTTTTCTATTTGTTAAGGCCCCCTCGTGTCTATTCTTGATTTTGACAATTTTTTTCCTGTGTTTAGTTGTTTCTTGGTAGCTTTGGGTCGTTTATTTTTTTCTCTATTTCTCTACTTCCATGATTTTTCGGGTTTTATAATTCCTCAAATCTTTTCTGAGTTCCCTCATTATTAGTTTGTTCAATTCCGTCCACTCAATCTTGTTTCTATCTCCTGTGATTTGCTGTTTCCGTCTTTTTCCCAGTTCCCTAAGTTTCTTAGTTGCATCACTGATTTAATTTGTTGATCCTTTGGTTCTCGTTGCTGCTTTACTTGCTGCAGTAATCAGTACTGTTTTAAGGCTTTCCTCATATTTATTTAATTCTTGGGTATGGCTTGGATTGTGCGTTGTAGCTCTATTGTAATCTCTTCTTGATATTCGTGTTTGATTTCTACAAGTTTTCATGAATTGGTTTCGTTTTAGCTCTAAATGTCTCCACTCTTTCAGATTTTGCATTGATATACAATTTCGTTCTTACCATTCTGTGGTCGCTTCCTGTTGAGCATGTCCATTTTCGTTGTTTTATTTTTTTGAAGAAGGTTTTTATAATGTACAGGTTATACAATTCTGTAAAGTTTAGCAGCAAGTTTCCTCTTTTGTTTCGTTGTCCTAGTCCATGATCTCCGGGCCGCATATATACTTGCACGACCTTGAGATTTTTGGAATTATTTAGTTTAACTGTTATGTATGCAATTCTATCTGAAGTGCCATTGTACAGTGTTACGTTGTTTGCAATGCGTCTGTTAATTAAAAATTCTACGCCATTTAGTTTTCGTTCTTCATGTCCGTTGTAGTACAGTATGTGGCTAGAGTTCAGTTTTACAATGGCCTACCCTGTGCGCCTGATTTCGCATAATTTAATAATATCCCACTTTATGCAATTTACTTTACTTATCAATTCTTTTTCTGTTGAGAGTGTTCTTACATTATAGGCTACAACGTGCGTAATCATTTTCCTTGCTTTATCGTTCTTCGTATGGTAGCCTGATCCTACCCGGAGATTCTTTGCACCCTCTGCCATTCTCTTAGTACAATCGCTACCTTGACCAGAGAGAGTGTGGCTACCGGGCACTGATGGCTTCGTCGTGTAAGTCATCATCATCATTTATGGGAGTGTTTAGCCGTAATGCACCACGTTGGTCAGGCGTTTTGGCGCAAAGAGGTAGTTCCGCTTATTTGAACTGTGTCCGCCATCGTTGGTTCCTTTTGAATTCTTCCGCTGCCGAACTTTGTTAGTGCGCCTCCGTCACATTTACGTGTGCCTTTTCCGCCCTTCAAAGTATTGTCTTGAAATCATACAAAGGTGGTATCAGAAGATAATTAATATTGTAGCACTTCTAAGGTAATGTATTGGTGTGATCACATTTTTAATCAGATGTTCTCATTTTTAAATAAATTTAAATATAGAAAGATTTAAAAAGTGTAGTATCTTTCTTTTAAATATGTATTTGTTGTCGAGGAAACACCTACTGTATCTGTTAGCTATTAGTAGTTAAACAAATTAGAACTATATACAACTCTGGTTAACATAAGTTATAAAATATTTGTAACATTATAAATTGCATGAAAGAGGAAATTTGTTGGTTCACCCTTATTGAAAGTTAAATATGTAGTTGCTGTTTGTTGCATTATTTTGTAAAGGAAATATAATGTTTTATAATTTACACGGTTAGAAATGTAGTTGTTGCTTTCCAAACATTCAGCCAGTAAGTAAATTTATTCTTGTTTCCCAAATTGTTAATTTAACAAGACAGCAACCAGGAATTTTAATTCTCGGCGGCGTTACTAAGATTGTAGTACTTGTAATTCCTCATTTTATAGTATTTTTAGCTGATCTGTTACTTGTGTACTACTCGTATTCAGTAAATTTATTATCAAATATATTAGTGGGCTCGAACTAAATTTGTGTAAGCTTTAATGTTATTAATGTGTTATCCATAAGCGTACGCTGTCTTACAATATGCTTTGCGGTATTCATATTAAGTAAACTTCCAAAATAAACTTCCTACCTTCATTAGCATGTTCCTTTATAGGTACACGTTTTGGTAATAAATTACACCTTATCGTTCCGAATATTACTGAAATCATGACCTTCAGTTTAACTACAAAACTTAGTTTTTCCTGCAAATAGCATTTAATAGGTGCCAGTGCAGTGCCATAGTAAACACAACATTATTCGAGTTTTTGACGAATCTGTAACCGCTTAAGCGTCCCAACATGCATGTATCACAGTAATTGAGATATCTTTTACTAATTGAACAAAATTAAATTTAGATCTTACATGGGGCTTCAATTTAATGCCTCTACCACTGGAGGGTTTAATGCATGTCCATAATCCATCTGGACCTGCATCTTCTGGAATTAACAAATTGACCTAATTTTCTTAAACAAGATTCAAGGCGCCTACATATCATTTCAGACGGTTGTCGTCTAGTTGGATAACGCCTAGTATATCTATTGCAGGCTGCAGCTGCATTGTGGTGGCATTAGCTAAAAGTAAGCAATTTTTCGGTATTTGTAAACATCTTACTTAAAATATATATTAATAACAATAATAGGCAATTTCAACAAGTATTTATTTTTATTTTAGCTTTATACGTATTTCGACATACAATATGTCATTATCAAAAGCATTTAATGAAGTAAACATTTGTAGTTGCTTGGGTAACAGCACACTGGATCTTGGTTTCAGGCTTGGCTCAGGTCTTAGTCCCAAGGGTTGAAAAATCATAACATTACAAATGAGTGCAAGATTTCTTCCGAATTGTCTTATACCAGACCGTATATGTACGTTTATTAGTGTAAGGAAAACTAACATTTGTATTTCTTACACAATACAGAAATCCTGACTCATAATATTCATCATCATCATCATCATCATCAGACTTGGAGCTGACTCGAGGGTCGATCCTGGATACGCCAGGCCCACCCTATGCCAGTAGGTTGGTAGGAATTTAAGGTATAGAGTGGGATTGGGTGGGGTATTGCACAACGTTAGCATGTCTGCAATGCATACCGCAAGACACCGCTGCTGCAACACCGGGTAGTTAGTAAGCTACGCATCAATGGGGTTGTTGAGTACGCAACCAAGACCGTTATGCGATTATACATTTGAGCCTAATAACTTTGGTATCAAAGTTTCACAGTGTTCATATTTTACATCTATCTGGTTCTTAGGTTACAGATTGCATCTATCTTAGTTTCCTAATAACTAATAAACTTCTTAATATTTACTCCCAAATTTATTTAAAGTGTCCTTTATGCGATTAAGCCTTTGAGCCTTAGAGCTGTTGTTTCAAGTTTTACATTGTACGTATTTCTTATCTATCTATTGTTTTAGGGTAACAGATTGCTCCTATCTTAGCTTCTTAACGACTAATTAACTACTTAATATTTACCGCACTGGGTTCCAGTGTTTTACTTAGTTGGCAGTTCGCTTCTGGATTGTACTTCCTTTGTATCCCTAACCTTCCCCTCTGCCGTTGACAGCTAGATATCCATCGTTTTCTTTCCCGCTGGAACATGTTTCGTTTCTTCCCCGTTGTTTTCGTCGTTCTCACTCTCTTTCTTCTTCTTCTTCCCCGTTAGCCTGTTCTTCTTCAGTCGATTCTTAATTGGATTTTTCCATTACTGCGTAGATTCTTCTTGCCTCTCTTCGGATATCCTCTTTACTTCGTGCTCATTCCTCCCATGTCTGTTTAGGTATGCCGGTGTTTTGGATGTCCCTCTCCAATGATGTATTCCACGTGTAGCATGGTCTTCCGATCTTCTTTTCTTCTGTTTGCATGGCATACGCTTGCTGTAGAGGATGGTTGGCAGGTCTTCTTAGGATATGTGCCCAGTATTTGAGTCTTGATGTGGTGAGCCGTTTCGTTATTGTTTTCCCTTCTAGAATTTCTTGTGCCGTCGAACTGTTTTCTTCCCCTGTGGTTAGTTGAAATACTTGAGGATTTTCTTTTCCATCCTTCGCAGTGCCATTCTTTTGGCTTTCGTGAGTGGGGTGGTTTTCAATCCGTCTAGAGCAGTTGTGACTATAATGGAGTTGTATATTATCTTCTTTATTCCGTTTGGTAGTTTGCGTTGTTGGAGAAGCGGGTGAATCATGTGTATGGGTTGGTGTGCTTTGGTTATTCTCTGGTTGACTGTCTCCGGTCTTGCTAACGAGTCTGGGAGGTAAATCCCTAAGTACTTGAGTTTGTGTGTTTGTTTTAGTTCCCGGCTCCCTATTTTCAGTGTGTCATCGGCTGCTCCTCTAATTCTTTCTTTGTCTTAAATATAGACGCAGTGGAAATGGCAGAAATTGTCGAAGAAAACATAAGATATGCTTTAAAATCCGTAAAAAATAATAAATGCCCAGGCGAGGACGGGGTTTTAGCAGAGATGTTAAAAGCAGGTGAAAATGACATCATAGGTAAACTAAGCTATTTAATAAATGTATTCAAGAAGGTAAAATTCCCACGGATTGGAACAACGTGGTGATTGTACTATTATACAAAAAATGAAACAGAAAATTACTAGAGAACTGTAGACAAATAAGTTTATTATCACAAACGTATCAGTAATTTACAAAGATCCTGAACAACCGATTAATCAAGAAATTAGATGGATATCAAACTATTGAGCAAGCAGGATTTAGTAGTAACTGTAATCACGAATAACATTCCAATTAAAAGATATTAAATATTTGCATGGGCTCTGGAAGATATGTTACAAATCTACAATGGTAAGAAAAAGGAGTAAACGTAAATGGCGCAAAACTGAGTAACTTACGATACGCCGATGATGTAGTCTTGGTAACCGAAAACAAGGCTGATCTGAAAACCATGCTTATAGAACTAGAAGCGGGTGCGAATAATAGGGCTACGAATGAACTTAAACATAACAAAAGTTATGTGTGAAGAAGACCCACGAATAGAAATAAGATCCAAAATCGTGGAGAATGTTGACCACTATATATACCTGGGGCAGATATTAAAACTGGGAAAGGAGAACCAGACAGCAGAAATTGAACGAAGAAGAAGACTGGGATGAGTAGCATTGTGTAAACTTAGTTACGTGTTAAAAAACAGAAAAATACCAATCCATCATAGGGCTTGTTTGCTTGCTTGTTTTGAAAGAGCGAGATCTAGGACGCGGTTTTCCAAGCATCTTTTTGCACTCAGGCCATATTTGGCCCACTGTACACCCTAATTAAGAATTTTGCCTATCTGGGGTAATTCCAACTCCAGTAGTGATTTTTAACGTGTCACATATCGCAGTGGCACGGGACTTACGGCTTTACTTCTTATCCGACAGAAGGCGCATTTTCAGATTTTTCCCCGCTAGAAAAATCTCGCCGACCTCAGCCAGGTTCGAACCCGCGTCCCTCGGATCTAAAGGCAAATGCGCTAATCACTAGAGCACCGAGGCCGGCCATCTTAGGGCACGAGTTTATGACCAATGCGTACTTTCGGTTATAACTTATAAAGCCCAAACTTGGGTACTAACACAATAACTAGCCAACAAATTAGGAATTACGCAGGGAGCAATGGAACGGCTTATCTCTTCAAGACCGAATACGCAACAAACGTATAAAACGCATAACTGGAGTGACTGATGTGGTTCAACGAATCGCGAAATTAAAATGGGATTACGCAGGTCATGTAGCCAGGTACACAGATAAAAGATGGTCAAACACTATTATACACTGCTTCCAGTGAGGACAGAGAGGAAGAGGGAGACCGCGTACTAGATGATATTAAGAAAACAGCAGGCCTAGCATGGATGAAAACAGCATGCGACCGGGCAAGATGGAAATAAATGAGAGAGGCATATGTTCAAATATGGACGACGGAAGGCTAAAGAGGTAGAGAGAGAGATTCCATTGCTATAATTGAAGCCGAAATTGAAGAAGGCACATAATTGTATTGAAGATCTTGGAGAAATCAAAGGTCATTTCTTTGAAATATTCACTGTTTTGGACACACTGCTAGTCACCACCACCACTGTAGAGCGTCCTTTCTGAGAAGGACATTAGTGGAAATTCTACTTAGAAATAGAATTGCGAATAAAAGGATAAGCGGTCTAACCCTAATTTCAACACACTGGGAGTTAATCTTGAGAAAGTCTTGAACGTTATGACTGGGCGGATATCCAGACGATTAGTACCTTAATATACTTAATAATTTATTTTACTTCTGAGTTGTTATTTGTTCTTAGAAGTTTAAATATACGAGGGTAGGCTGAAAACTCATGCACACAAGCTTGTAGAGCGCGAACGAAATGACATTCAGAAGCGCGCCAGGTGGCATGTGGAAGTAACATTCCCCCTCAATACGCATGCGCAGGTTTGAGGTCGTTGCGTTCATCCAGTGTATTTCGAGAAGCGGAAGTATGGAGACGTGTTCTAGTGCTATGTCAGCGCTAGTTAAAGAGCATGCTGTTGTCGAATTTTTAACTGCTGGAAAAGTGATTAGATGGGTAATAAAATTTCGTGGTTGTGAGCCTGGAAAAGCCATAATCGTTGATGAAATACGCAGCGGACGTCCGATCACTGCCACAGACGATGAACATCACAAACTCGTCGACTATTTGATTGAAAATGACGGGCGCATCACTCAAAAGCGTATCGCAAACCATATTAGAAGCTTCGATTGGAATGCTGCGAGCAACTTTTGCAGCGTGCCGTGAAGAAGGAGACGACTTTCTTTTGAATATTGTGACGGGGGACGAGTCATGGGTCCATCATTACGACCCGGAAGAGAAAAGACACAGCGCTGAATATCGACATCCGTCTTCTCATCAGGCGAAAAAGTTCAAAACACAACTATCCGCAAAAAAACTTCTTTTGACTGTGTTTTGGGATGCTTACCGAGTTTATGTGACCGATTTCCTGGAACGAGGGGCAACGTTAAAGTATTCTCAGTACATACAGACTCTAAAGAACCTCCGACGTCGAGTTTGTCGTGTTAGAGGCAGCCTGGCGCTAATAATCTTGCAACATGACAACGCTCGTCCATACACCTCCCACGCAACTGGAGAGGCTCTGTAAAACCTAAAGTTTGAACCGATTCCACACCCTTCTTATTCCCCAGATTTTGCGCCTTGCAATTTTTATTTCTTTTCCTCTACTCAAGAGAGACCTCAAGGGTAATCATTACACCTCGGACGATGAGGTGAAGAGCTGTCAAGTCCTGGATTCGAGAAAAGTCGGAAGAATTTTTCAGTGACGGAATGAAAACACTTGTTACAGTTGGGAGAAATTTGTTAGCCTTAACGGTAACTATGTTGAAAAATATATATATGATTTTGAAACTTAAGAATTGTACTTTAATGTACTTTTTGCCTGATCTTGCTATTAGTTTTTGTTCGCGCTCTACAAGCATGTGTGCATTAGTTTTCAGCCTACCCTCGTATTTCGTTTTAATAAAGTCGTAGGTATTAAATATCATATTTTTGATGAATGTTTACACTTTACAACTTATAAGAAACGTGTAAGTACCTACATCCCAAATCATGCAGGTTTGTCACAATCTATACATATATACCTATATACACTTGCAAAAAATGATCGAACCTCTCCGAATAAACATTCTAGTTACGTCACTGACATATCCTAATCAAAATTTAGAAAGCATCAAATTTTTAACGATGAGAAGACGAATGATGTAAAGACAAAACAAAGCCATAAACAAAAATACTACGAAGCATTCCTATAGTCACTAATGATTCTAGAGGAAAGCTGCAGGAATGTGACAAAATAAGTACTGTATTGTAGGGATATTCAGTAATATCAAACAATTACATACTCAGAAAATTTAATAGCACGTATAAGAAAACTCAAAAAAATGAATAGCAATATGAGACGTCATTTTTTCAATATTAAGGAGTTTAAATTACTTCAGCACTTAAGGCAAAATTACAAAATCATAAAATATCAATCCTAAAATGTTTTAAATAGTTAATAAAATAAATCCAATAAAGCTCAAGATTGCAATTCCAGGAACTCTATAAATATTTCTCTGCGAGGATTATATTTCCCTTTGCATTAAGCCCATTGTATCAGCTTTAAAAGATCTTATTCCTTCGGGCCCGTGTGTCGGGAAAGCGCTGCAATAATAATTTATTGATATGAACTGAAGTGTGGTTTTGCACACACCGCGTTTGAAAATCACGCAACCTTCTATCTCTGCCTGCGTAAGCAGGAATAACTTTATTCGCGTAGTCATTGATTTTCGTCAGCGGAATTAAAGCACGAATAAGCGTGTTCGCTGAACAACTGTTTGGTTAAACTGTGTCTTTACTTGGATGCAATCCCTTTAATTACACTTCTGAAGCGCATATAACTTTCTGTTTTAAATAAATTATCAAAGGTTTGTGTACTTAATTAGGGCGGTAGTTATTAAAACTGAACATTATTTGGTTGACTGAACAACTTTTTTTATAATTGGTGGCATGGAAAATGTATGTAGATTTTGCAAATACGTATGAGGCGTTGTCTATATTAGTTGGATGATTTTTAACTTAGTTTTAGTTTCAACGCCAAGGTAGCGGCGTGTGTCCGATTGATCATAACAATACAGGATAAGTTCGCCTAATCCCAGTCACATCCAGTAGTCAGTCACACGGAAATAAAGTTAAAAAATAGAAATACAAGTTATAAAACAGCTTTCCAGTGTTCAGCCGCATTTTCGTGCCCGTTTCATTATAGTTATTATATCATAACCTAACAATTGATTACGCTAATCTGTTTTGTAGTGTGATATGTGTTGAAGGCGTTAAGGTAAGAAAAGTGTAAATATTTGCTTTCTTGCTTGTGATTATAATATAGGAGTTAAATGTTTACCTACATGAGATATTGACTTTCGGTTTTTTGGCGTAAATAAGTATAAAATAAACTTCTGCTTTAATGATCCGTATAATCTAAAAAATGTCACATTCAGCAAATTTTGGTGGCGGTTGAAGACTGGCTAGTCATATTCAAATAACTTCTATGTTCAGCCAACTGGCTGACGACTGGTATTTTCACGTAAATTTCAAAACTGAACCCTATTTCCGTTGCAAATAAAGCACACTTCTGAAACATAAATGAACATGTAATTTCAGTCACCAGATATCATAAAACTAGTAGCCAGCCACTGAAGTCTTGAATGATGAAGAATCCCTCAAGGCGTAATAATAATCAGTACACATCCGTCTTGCTCTTGGGTAATAACGTTGGTTACGGAGGTAGATGTCGCTATAAAAACCACGAAGTATTACAATAACCTGAAGAAGCTTTAGAGAATACTCTTGAGGCTATTCATGAGGACAAGCTAGGTGTAAGAGAAGGTAGCAGAAAGTTTGGTGTTCCACGGGGAACTCTTCAGGATCGAATTCATGGTAGTCAAAATAGGTTCTCTAAATATGGGCCCCGGAATTGTATTGACCAAGCAAGAAGAAGACGAGTTTGAAAGCTGATTGATCACGGTCGCAAATTGTGGATTCCCTCATACAAAAGAAATCCGACTTGTTAAACACCGTTGAGACAATAATTTCAGACAGCGGCCGGAAGATACCATTTAAGAACGAAAAACCAGGTCATCAATGGTACAGTTCTGTTTTTAAAATACACCCAAAACTGGCATTGCGAGAAGCCGAACGCATTACAAAGGCAAGGGGGGTGATGACTGAAGTTTTCATTAAAAAATGGTTTAGGGAGGTTCACCTTTTTTTGGAATAGCATAAAGCGCTTGATATATTAGACGATCCTTCTCGAACATATAATGGGGACGAGACTAGTTTTTCGATGTGCTCAAAAAGTGGAAAGGTTTTGGCACCCAGGGATACAAAAATATATATGAGTTAAAAAGGGGGAATGAAAACGAAACACTCACCGTACTCATGGTGTTTTCGGCCGATGGAGAAACGCTTCCACCAACGGTTGTATTCCCTTTTATTAGGTCCAACAAAGCAATTGCAGACAGTGTACCCCCTGAATGGTTTCTAGGACATTCGGAAAGTGGATGGAAGAAAACAGAGATTTTCTACGAGTATTTGGCTAATGGGGTAGATAAGTCGCTTGAAGTTAATAATATTTCAAGGCCAGTACTGCTTTTCGTTGATGTGCACAAATCATAACTGTTAATTGAACTTGAATTGAATTGAACAGTTTTGCCACAATCATGGAATTATATTGTACGCACTTCCGCCCAACACAAAGCATTTAATGCAGCCTCCGATGTAAGCGTTTTCAAGCCACTTCAAACAAGTTGGAAAAAATCAGTTAGGGAGTGGCACAGTAAAAGCGAAAATGTAAACTGTGTTTTCTCCTCTTTTAAAGATAGTCCTGGATGATAAAAAATTGCCTGAAACTATCAGAAATGGTTTTAGAAAATGTGGCCATTTTACTTTCAACCCAGAGCCAGTCGATTATACTAAATGTATACAAAATACTATTGAAAACATACAAATAGAAATGAATTCGGATGAAAAACGTAAAGAGAAAAAAGAACCTGAAATCACCAAAGAACATCTTGAAATCACAATCACAATTAGTTCTAACAAAAATTACAGGATAGATTCCTTGCTGAAGGTACTGACAATATAAATGCAATACAGAATGAATTAGAAAACAACAAGAATAACTGCCGAAAAGACAGAAACTTTTGAAGTTTTACCAGATCGTTATCCAAAAAAGTAGAAAATTCAAACACATCACAAAGAATTAATATGGACTTGGACTATTTGAAGTTTGACCTGGATGAATCTATGAACAATGGAAAGACTACAACAAATTAGCAATTTCACTGAATTGCCTTTACAAAAAGCTGATACTCTGCTAATATTTTTAATCATACACAAGTCTAAGGTCCTTTTGCCCCAGGCAAGAAAACAACACGGTATCTTAATTTAGCAGAGGCGCTGCCATAAACCTCCGATTCCAAACCACGTGCGTTCACCCTCAGAAGCTTTCTTTGACTCTTGCTTTATCTTATTTGTCATCGGCGCTGATACAATAACGAGCAACCGCGTCGAGGGAAGGTGTTAAATCGACTCCCTAGAAGACGCAACGCGAATCTCCAACAGCTGGAAGATTTCATCATATGGTGCAAGAATTTTAGAACAAGTCCTACACGTGGAACATCCGGCCATTCTGCAGACAAAAGGATTCTAAGAACTGTTTTCGGTCGACTAAACATGCACAACAAGCGTTTCCTTTCGGTAGCTTTGAAATAGTAACCCCCCCCATAAATTAATCTTCGAAAATAATAAAATAGTAGTCGATTTAAGAGCGGCAATTAACATAAAACTTTAAATCGTAAGGAGCGGCAAAACGAACATAATATAACTTCAAGTATTGCAAATGTTAACAAACAGTATGAATAACAGATTATTAATTTAGAAGATTTTCAAAAAGCCAGTATAAACTGTCAAGCATGTCACGCAGGCATCTGCTCATCAAATGTATATTGCAGTATCCGTATTGGGTTGACTATTTTTGGAATGGTGGGTTAGTATTGTCATGTGAATCACTTAGTGTAATATAATTGAACTTTTTTTAATGTTTGCTAGCTGTGGAGAATCGAAAATCCTCCTATAATTTAGGAGTTTTATGTCATTTGATTGTGTTTTTTATAATATATTTAGTGACAATGAGTTCCAACTTACATTTAATTAAATGGTAATAAACTTACTATATATCATTTTTAAATTTTGTTTTTCATCTATATCTTGGCACTCAACAATCTAATATTGTCTTTAGTTTAAGAACAAATACGAATTTTATGAAGGAAAGAGGAAAGAGAATTCCCACTTAAAAAAATACATTAATTGAGATCTAATACGTGAAAATGCAGTGACATAGAAAGAAGAATAAAATTTTTCACTTTGTTTTAAAACTGAATAGATTGTGTTTTACGTAAAAATCAAATTTGTAATATCTGCTGAAATTTTAAATATTGAACCATCAATTAAACACAGCAATTTTCTTTAGTTTAAGTGATTGCTCCCATGAAATGTCGTTTAAGAAAGTGCCTCCTCTTCCCTTATACGTTTTAATTTATAAGGTGCCCTTTTTCTCTTCGTTAAGCTAACGACATAATCAAGATAAACGAGATTCTTTATGCGGACTACGAACGTAATAAAATAAGGACTGTTCCAGAACTCCGCCCTAGTATTTGCATCAGAAACTGTAACGTAATCCGAACAATTTCAGGATCTTACAGCGGATCCTAGCCGGTTAACTGTTAAAATAAAAACCCTGTCGTTGGCAGCGAGTCCACAATAATCCTTATCGCGGTTTCCATTGTCCGGGGCGAGCTGTCCGTTAACACGGAAAACTAACTTGGCTGATCCGCCCATGGCGCTGGAAGCTAAGACATTGTTCCCTAATTACTTTTAAGTGTTTCCTTTTAATAACTAAACAAGCTTTCCTTTGTGAGCTGCAGCGTCGCATGCAGCAATGCAATTTCCAGATGTATTATATTATTTGCTCCCCTTAAAATTGTATATTATAACGTGGCATTAAAAGCGAAACGATGTTGCACGTAACCATTAGGTGAGGATAAGGTGGGCAACGGGGACTCGAATTAGATAATGGAACCGTGTAATTATAACTATATTCGCGCCATTTAGTGCAAGTCTACTAAAGCCGTTTTATTAATTAAAACTAACAATGCAGGTCGCTGTTCCGGGCTCTGCTAGAGAAGTTAAAGAGGTGAAACATTAGCACAATAAGAATTATCCAGGATGAGAATGGGACTCTAAAATTATTACTACTTGGCTTGAAAGGGTAATGGATTTCGTAGGTAGCATGTAGTTGGAACTTGTATATTATATACTATAGCTGCAGGAATCTAAAGAAGCTATCAAAAACCCACCTTTTTTGTTTTTATACTATAAACAAAATAAGTACATTAAAATTAATTTTTAAAATAACAAACATTTTCAACCGTACATTTAATATCGTAGATATATTTAATAAAGAACACTAAAAAAATGTAACTGCGTTAAACACTTGCTAAAACATAAATGGTTGCACTTCTGTGATGATAAATGCAAATTGAGTTATCAAATCTGCCGCTATTGAAAATTTAGGAAGACCAAGGCCAACAACACACGTTTACTTGTATCACTTATTATCTTGTTGTATATCATTTACCAATTATGTTCTATCTAATGTGTTTTAGGGCGGTCGCGGGCTAAATATTAGGCGTTAGACTTCTGCGCTTGAAGCCTGAAGATAAATTCCCTGGGACATCGGAACTTTAACGGCCGTTCTCCGTCTCAAACCAAATGAAAACCAGCAAGGTATCTTGCGTACTAAATTTTCTGTGAGCTAGAAGTGTTTTCACTTCCTCTGGTTCGGAGCTTACGTTAAGCTGTAAGTCTTCGATGTCTGTTGCCACGCGCAACACAGTTACAGGAAAGAAGATCCGTATGTCTCGTAGCTAAGCACTCGAAGACGAGAATGCAGTTATGCATGTAAAATGTTTATATTACAATAACACTAAGGGAAAACCACATTATAGAATGTAAATAGAATTGTGTTATAAATGTCTTTAGCGGATGAAATAATTTAATGTTTTCAATGAGGCATACGTTTGTCAAATAGGCACTGTAAGAAGCAGAAGAAGCTCGACAAGGAAATCAATAAAATATTAGAAGCTAGTGAAGATACACTTGCTATCTAATTAGCTGTCGTTTACTTTTATTGAGCTATTACTATTATGAAATATGAATAGGGGCTTCTCAAATGGCGATATTTCATAACATATCGCTGCACGCAGAGATATTTAGGGTAAATGTTTAACTAATATGGATAATGCGCCATCTCACGAAGCAGCAATGAAATACACAAAATTTGTAAGGGAAAAGAGATAGAGGGGACGACCGGGAACATAGAAGCAATACGTCGAAGAATGAGCTCAGGAACCTGCAGGAACGTGATTGGGAAAACCGGAAAGCGAAATGCGGCGTCAGCCCTAAAAATAGCATGAATTTATTGCTGTTATATTACAATGGGGGGGGGGGGCTTAAATGCTAATTGGGCAAAAGTGTCATCTAAAAGTTTCATTACAATTTGTTGCGTAAATTAATAATACTTTAAAGAATGAGATTTGACAGCTTGACAGTTTTCCCATCTGTCATAGTAATTTCATTGGTTGTCAAGTAAAAGTAAGCTTCTAAATTCGATTAAATAATTGAATAATTTACTTTGGAATCGCCGTCGGGGCAAGACGTGTTTTCCGTGTCAAAATAGCCTCTTTCCCCGCCGGGCAACGATTACTAAATTTTAAATTAGAGATTACTTTTGTTTTTTGTGTGGTTTTAATCGTCGCAAATAAAAAAATGGTAAAGTACGATGTGACGGGAAGAGCCGGCTGTCCACGGAGAGCTGTACCAACCAGGTGGAGGTGAATGCAGCCTGTGTACCAGATGGGTAGCTGTCCAGGGGCATTGTTGCGTGCCTAACTATAGTGTAAAGGTTGGTGCTGATAAAAGATAAACTAGTTACGCTGATATTAAAGCAAAGTGAGGGTTGAATTTGCACGAGTTATTTTTTTAATGTTTTCAACTTTTTGAACGAGATGAAGCCACGAGTAGAGACTAGAGGCACTTCTTTAATTCCCTGAGATATCAGTTTTATCTTTGAGGTAGTTGGCGTAAATTCTTTTTTAACATGACTTTAATTACGTAGCAATATATTTAAAGAAATGCAAATTTTTCTCAGGGTACATCCCTTTTATTTGCCATGCTAGATCTTATATTTGTCAGTCTCTACAAAACCAGTTGATGCAACAAAATTCATAAGAAATATATGATAGACCCCAGATTTTGGAAAATGGTACAGATGGGGTTCTTATATTACTTCCATACCATTGCCAGCACATTATGTTGTATTAGTATAATGGTCTTGCAAACTACTTTATATTAATAAAAACTTTAAGAATCTCCACAATCTACGAATAAAGAACTTATGGATAAATATTTTTTAGGGATTAAACAACAAAATGTAATGTTATACAGGGAATTTTTCTTTTTAGTATACATAGCCTATACATACTACAAGAACGCGTCAATTTCGCCTATTGTGTAGGCAACCAACTATACAGACAACTCAAGCATGCTGTGACCACAGCAAACAAATTAATTCAATGCTAAAAAATAAAATTAATCTTTATTTAGTGTCAAACAATTGTTAGAAAATTTAAATCAGAGGGATGCGTAATAAATTCCCATAAAATAAAAACTGAAAGTAATCACGTTTTAACCGAAGAAATGAAATGAAATATTTTATGCTACATTGAATAATAATAATTAAAAAAAGTTTGCGATCGCCGAGAATTGAACTCGGATCAACTGCTTGGAAGGCAGCCATGCTGACCATTACACCACTTAGGCGCTGATGTATGTGTTTTGTACAAAAGAAATATAAAGTGCACGGACTTTACGGAAACATCATCCTGTCAATTTTTATTTAATAAATAAGTCATCATCTGCGTCCTATATACCTACAAGGTGAAATACTTATTTAATATAAACACTGCAACAACATGACCTTCATACTCAAATAATTCACAACTATAGTGACGTTTGTTTCTGATTTTTAGTTGTCGGTATAGTTGGTTGCATACACAATAGGCGAAATTGACGCGTTCTTTTTAAAAGTATACACAGGCAATGTATACTAAAAAGAAAAATTCCCTGTATATTATGAACAATTTGAAATAGAATTTGGATTTTGCTATTTTAAACATTAAAATTGTTGTAGATGTTCCTAAAACTTCTAGACTTGAAAATGAACGAATAATTTTCGTAGAAATTGGTTATGTTATGTACAAAAGTATCGAACTATAGTAATTATTATTTATAAATATTTTACACATGTATATGTGGGTGTAGTTGTTGTCTATGATCAGGAGAATGCTTCTGTCCTAAACGTGAGGTCTCTGGTTTTAACCGACACCTTTGATTAAAGACTATTATTCAAACTTTAGCTAAACTACTTGCAATGACATTACTTTGAATATCAATTAACATGATTCTAAGGCTGGTATATTGCAATGCATTCGTATATGGGTCACGCGCCGATATATACGAGGTGTGATCAAAATGTATCCAGAATGGTTTGATAAGTTTGCAATGACTGAACACTGAGGGATGTGGTTTTGCATAAAGTGACCTTGGCATTTATTGCACATGTTCTGTGCATCACATTGGCCTTGCTCAGTCGGTTGTTGCACAGTAATATTTTTTGGTTGCATATGTGTAACTGTTTAGAGCATTTATTATGTCTGAAAAAAGTGATCAAGGAGTTTGTATCAGATTATGTCAAAAACTTTGAGACACTTGCAAAAATAAATACATAAAATTACAAAAAGTGTATGGGGAAGATTGTATGAGCCGTGAACCAGTTTAGGAGTGGTATAAACGCTTTAAAAATTGTCGTAAAAGTGCTGAGAATGATCCGCGTACCTACTGGAAGACATACAACTAGCAAAAGTAAAAAAAATATTGAAGCTGTGCGCACAGCTGTGCGGGAAAATTGCCGTATTACTATTCGTGAGTTATCTTTAGACCTATACATTAGTTTCGGTTCAGTTCACTCAAGTGTTACGAACGATTTGGGTATGAGACGTGTCTCAGCCAAATTTGTACCAAAACTCCTCACAGTTGAGCAAAAACATGGCCGTGTTTCAGCTGCTATTGAGTATCTTGAGTGCGTCAAAAACGACGAAAACTATGTAAAAACAATCGTAACTGGCGACGAAACGTATGTTTATGGGTATGATCCCGAAACAAAGGCCCACCCTTCACAGTGGAAGCCTCCAAAGTCTCCCAGACCTAAAAAAGCACGACAAAGCCGCTGCAATGTTAAGACGATGCTGAATGTTTTTTTCAATTACAAGGGAATTGTGCACCATGAATACGCTCCATCGGGCCAGACAATCAACAACGAGTATTACTGCCAAGGTCTGCGACGTTTGAGGGACGCAGTTGGTCCGAAAGGCCGGATTTGCATGAGAATGGCGAGTGGCAATTGCATCATGACAATGCCCCTGTCTACGCATGGCAACTTGTGCAGGAGTTTCTTGCTAAGCACCGTATTCCACAGGTCCGTCAGCCACCCTATTCAACGGACTTTGCTCCCAGCGACGTTTTTATATTCCCAAAAATCAAATTCCATATCAAAGGAAAAAGATTTCAAGACATTGAGGAGATACAACAGAACACGGCGAAGCAGCTGCTCGCTATATCAGAAGAAAAATTTTAATAATGTTTTGAGCAATGGCAGCAACGCTGGATTAAGTGTGGCTTCGGAAGGCAATTACTTTGAAGGCGATTAAATATTAATTTTATAAATGTCCATAAATCCAAATAAAGTCATTCTGGATACATTTTGATCAGACCTCGTATTTCCACCTTTAAGGAAAACGGTTGCACGAAAAGTAAAGAAATTATGTATACGGAATGTTAAACAATCATTATAGGCTTTAAAGTATGACATAATGCCCTGGTGTATACAGGGTTAATCAAATGTATCAAACCATCCATATATCTCGGTAACCATTCGAACAATAAAGTATTAACTTTTATGTGTTGTCCCTTTCGAGCCAATTAAATCGAGAAAGATTAGGGAAATATTGGATTAGAGAATTTTCTTTATTTGAGATGCAAAAATGCAGGGCCTTATATTTCAATTACATTATACGAATGATTTTATAGCTTGATTTAGTTTAGCTAATGTATAATAGATGGTACCATCAGAAGTATAAAGTTTTGCAACTTCCCAAAAACATCTGGCAGCAGGGAGCAAAATACACCGAAACTGTGAATTATCCAAAAGGAAATGTTTTCGCGTAATCAGTGCCATAGCCAAATATTCAGTAATAAATGTGCTTTCCTAAAAACTAGTACGTAAAGGTAACTTGTCAATAGATGATAGAAATACATATATGAAGCGATACAAAGCAAAGAACTGGACAATTTAAAAACAGATTTTATATAAAACAAATTCATTTATAAATAAAAAAATATATTCAGTTCCAGATACGACAACTTTGTTTGTGTTTTACGATTAAGAATCACAATTGTATTCTGATGTAATTGGTATTAAATTAATTGAATTTAGTGTTACTATAAACAATATTACAATTGTCGTTAAAAGTACAATGGGAACTGTACAAGGAGAAATTCGAATCTTTTATTTTCCACTTAAGCAGGTTTCTGACATACTCTAGTTTTAATCTTTCTTATATATTTTCTGATGATGTAAAAAATTTAGTTAATTAAGCCCTTCTAATGAAAATGCATTTATAAATATACATCATGCAGTTCGCGTGTACATCCGTATGAATGAATTCTTAGCAGAATAAGTTAATTACGAATTTCAGATTTGAGGTAACGTTGTTCGAGTCAGATTTTAATATCTAATGGAATTCTCGGAAATTTAATTTTATCAGCAAATAACATTTTCCGGCTTTTGCAAATATTTGTTAAATGCAATTTGTTCGGGGCCGCATAAACAAAATAACGAAGATAATTTGTAAAATTCACATCTGTTAGGCCAGATTTGCATGCATTTACACAATTACTGGCTAGAAGTTATAATGTAAAAATGGTTATGTGCTTGATTTACGACAGTTTAAAAGTCAATCACAATTCTATATATCTAATAACAGTTGAGTTAGATCAATTATATCTCTTTGTTTCCCATCAATATTACAAACATCATTTTTAAGATGGTTTTCGACGTTTACATTATGTGTATGTAGTCTTAACTATAGATTAGTTGTAGTGCTACTAATAGGGCATAATTTTAATTTGTATCCATATAATTGACTTTCACACTATCCAGATGGAAGTATTGTATTGTGTTTGATTGGACGAGATCTAGGACACGGTATTCCAAGCATCTCTAAGGAATACAGTCATCATTGGTACGGATTTTCGCTACCTCGCTTGAAAAATCTCACCGACCTCGGCTAGGTTCGACCTCGCGTCCCTTTGATCTAAAGGTAAATGGGTTAACCACGAGACCACCGAGGTCGGCATGCAGATGGTAGTAGGCACATATTAATTTTGGATTGTATAGTAGTAGATTCGTCATCAGCGATTTAGTGTAATTTTGCAAAATTTCATTAATGAAACGTCTCTGAAGTTGGTAAATTTACAAATTTCTGTTGTATAATTTTTGCAAAAAATTTTACTGTTATGCGAATATAATATACAATAAATATAATTTTGTGGGCAAATTTCATTAATTGCTGTTCCTTTATTATTATCTTTTTGGAACTGTACGACTCCCAAGAGGCAATAAGAAACGAACATGTCTAACGAGAATGTTTTAAAAAATATTCAGTACATTTCAAATTTCATGCAGTTTATAGAGTGTGAACCTGCTGAGACGAATCAGTTTGATATTTCGCTGGTTTGCATTATTAGCGAAAGTATTTCTGGATAGAATGTATAGGCACTATAAAAAATATTTTTTGGCTATTCGAATAAAGGTAATTAATTTTTAGAATTTTACGAAAACTTATAAAAGTAATTTTTTTTAAATAAAACTTTTAGTGTTGATAATTCAGGATCGTTTAGTTCAAACATACTTGATATCACAACTATCTGCATAAAAGAAAAATTCAAGCGTCGGCATTGTTTGGATACAATCTGGTTACTGGTATAAGGATGAGAGCACGTATTAGACAATATCCCACCCAGAGACTAAACAGTAATCCAAACAGTGGAAGCATGTTGGTTCTCCACGACCAAAAAATTCCGTGTTCATAAATCGGCTGGCAAGAACCTTGCTTCAGTTTTCTATGACAAATATGGGATAATTCTGGTAGATTATTGGGAACGGGGTAAAACTATCACGGGAATATATTATACTCAGTTGCTAACTAAATTACCTAAGTAAATTCTGGAAAAACTCTTCCTGTGAATTTGCGTGTCGAATTATTCTGGAATCAATGCACCATATTTGGCAATGTGGTGCAATCTTTTTGGGGAATCCAGGTTCACGTTGGGTAGAGTTCTTCAGTCAGCCTTCGATCTTTGCTGGACTCCGGTCTACCAAGTCCATCTACGGGGGCTTTTTAAGAAATTAAGTACCGCAGGGGCGGCTTTTGGTTTTCGATGGGTATTCATTGTGTGTAGTTTCCTGTCGCTGTTATCACCGTGGTGTGAACAGAATATCGACAAGTGTCGGATTTAAAAGAAATGCACTGGAATTTTTCCCTGGAAAAGCAATTCATTGCGAATTTGCCGATCGCCTTTAACGGATTAGTATCGAGCCTATTCGTTGTTCCTGTACCTGTGCCGTTGCTGCTACAAATATTTCGTCTCGGAATTCTTTCGAAGAACGTCTACCTTTTTCCCGGACCTGAAAATACACCAGAATTGTGCCTGCCTCTCTCTCGATTCGATTCATCGAAGTTCAAGGCAAAGTAACAGTTTGTGTTGTGAAAGAAAACCTTTTACGCGTTAACTTGCAAAATTCTAAGTGATTGAACCTTTTTTATGCAACAAGAAGCGACCTTCAGTCGCCGATTGTTCTTTTTTTGTATTACTAAATATAAAGAGTAATTATATATATTGTGTTATTCGTGTAAACTCCGACGCCACTGGCCACGTAGTCGTTTGGACCCTTATTCGAAAAGAATTTCCCTGAACTTCTCTTGAGAAAGAGAAAATCCAGGAACAATACCAAAACGAAAAGCAGAAACAGATGAAAACGAGACAGCATAAAAAAAATAAAAAAAAAATAACGAAAACTGTAATGGACATAAGCACGGCGATTAAAATAGAATTTTAATTCCTGTGAAGCGGCAATTAAAGTATGACTCTAATCCAGACAGAGTGGCACAATTTAAATGAACATAACAAAACGCCGCGGAAACCTTGCCATAGGTGTCCTCTTTTTGCAAGTCTACGCTCCTGCTTACAAGTCGTTGATTGCACTGCAAAAAAATTGATGAAATTGGTTTTGAATTAGACCGCCAGACTATTATTTGTTCCCAAAACTCAAAAAACATTTGAAAAGTAAAAGATTTTCGACAATTGACGAACGCAATATGTGCCGTACTCCCTCGTATATCAGAAACATCTGTTTTTAAAATCCTTCATGAAGATTTAGGAATGGGTAAGTTGTCACCACGGTGGACTCCCAGGTTCCTCACTCCTGAACAAAAATTGTGGATGCGACAAATTTGCGGCTTTATCGCAAAATGATGACTTCTTCTTTAAAACTGTACCTGGAGTTGAGATGTGGGTACACCACTGGGACCTACCGACGAAACAAGAGTCCATGTAATAGTGTAACGGTATTTTTGCGCCTGGTTGGTTTGCAATCCATTTTTTCTTTCTTCGCTTATGGTTGTTCGAGTTGCGCGGTCCTCGCTTGACTTTCGAAGACTGCGCCTGAGTGTTTCGGAGACAAAATTGCATATTTCCGGCAACCATCTTCCTGTGAGTGTGACCATTGACGGAACGTCGTAATAGATATCTTCGCAAAAGTACTTGATACTTGAGTTTCTTCTCGATATTTTGAAGGAATCTTTGTGGACATCGTAATCTGTAGTAGTTAGTAGATTTTCGATGTGGGTCTGATGACCGATTTGAATGTTCGTTCCAGTCTTTATTAACGTCAATCGGAATTTCGATTGGTAAGTTCGTCCATCTTTTCGAACATGCTAGGCTAACGCATGTATTTATTTACTTATTTAGACAACAAGTTGGGGGCGGCGAGATTTTGCCAAAGTTTAGAAGTTTAGAAATACTCTGTGGAGTCGCATTCTGCGGAGTTATCAAAAGAATTTTTTTTCGAAGCCATAGCGTTAATGGTTCTTATGTTGAAAAATAAATTTGTTTGCTCTCTAACTGGTTTCCTTCATACTTAGTTAGATAACATAAAAAACTTCCCTCGTACCTAGCTAACTACTTAACTAATTAAGGCTACACGTTGCAGCTAAGACTGAATTGTATTAAACACCCCGTATTGTTCAACTGGGTAATTAAGTAGTTTAACCATTATTGAAACATATAAAACATATTTGCGATGGTGACTGAATGGAGAGAAATAGTGTCAGACGTGGTTCATCACAAATAAAAAATTATAAAAGTTAACGTCTGATTAGGAACCGGCAAGCACAAGTCAACACGGTGTTGAACAACATTGCATGCTTATATTCCCTGATTTTAGTTCCACTCTATATTTTTCTTATGCCAGTGCACTTAAAATAAAAATCTTAGTGAATACGGGGGTTTGATTAAGATTTACCACGGAAAGTTTGTGCGAGCAAACAACAGTTCTAACTGGAATTGCTAAAACTCCGAACTAAAGTAATCTTCTTCCATGCAAGCCGGTTATTTGAATCCCTGCAAGTGCAATGAAAGTAAATGTAACATAAAAAGTAATGCTTTTCTACCTCGTTATCGCGAATCGTTTACGGTTACGATCTAAAACATAAAAATCTCTAGTTAAACAACAGGCTTTAGATTAATTCATGTAAAGTTTAAAATTAATATTAATGCAAGTCATTATAAGAAATGCAAAGTCGTATCCACAGGATAAGATTAAACTTTATTTTAAAATTAAGTCTTCGACATATAAAACTAGCGTAGCGTATTACTGTTTGAATATTCTAGCATGAAATCCGTTCCAGAAATTCCTTCCTGCATGAAACCGAGCGGGATAAGCGCCTTTTTGATAAATGACTTAGCACTAATTTATATTCACTTTGCTGAGTGAATCTTGTATCGCTGATGTTAATTAAACTAAACAGTCATTTTTCATTTCCCATTCAAATTTATATTAAAATTAAATCGCAACCGTTGTGTCGCTTTAAATTTTAATTAAAGAAAACATAGTTTCTTTCAGGGGATTCAAGCAGGAGTTTTATGACCGAAGAGCAGATAACTGTAAAATAGCCGAAATTTCATTTAAAACGCTTTGTGGTAACGTCTGCCACGCCACCCACACTTTGAAGTGTGAAAGTCCTTTCAAACAAGTAAGCAGCCTTGAAAAACTTCCTTCATTAGGTTTTTACCAGTGACCGCTTTTCTCTATAGACACTTTAAAGCCCCAGGATAAATTCGAATTCCGGACACAGTCAAGGATGCTTCAGCGATCAGGCAGATAAAATCCTTACGCTTGGAAAATTGTTCTCAGCAATAAATGGTAAAAAATAGTTCAAAAAGGATAGCTCCATGAACTGACATTGTAAATCTGGTTTGTTCCAGATACTATCGATTTTGAGTGCATAATATTGTGAAGAACTGCAATGGAAACAGGAAGCAATTTGTAAAATTGTCGGGTAATTTGATGGAATAGGCAATTGTAGCTTGTAAATAATTTATCCCCTTTAAGTAAATTGATATATGATAATCAATTATGAGAAGCAATCGAATATCCATCATCCCTAACCGAAATCCTTAATCCTGGAAGTGGATACTAAACATTTATACCAAATTGTAGATATTTTAGTAATGCATTTTCGATATAAATCAAATCAGAATAAATATTTATATATGCATAATGAGATTAAGTAAAATGTAAAAGAATCTGGAATTTTTTCCTAACATGTCAGTGCCGATTAATGTCTACAAATAATATGATTAATGAAAGTGGCTATGCGATATATCTTAAATATCTAATTTGAGAATACAGTATTTTTCATTTTTAATTCCTGATTTCAATCAGGCGAGCAGCATTCAGTTTGCGTTTTAAGATAGAATGCGCTAAATTAAACCTATAAATTATTAAAAGTGCTTTTTGTACTTAAATATATTCACAAATATTTTCTAGCCTTACTTTTGGGTTATAGATAAGCAATAGCCATTTAGTTTATTTGATATAGAGAATGCTTTTATCATTTATTCAAGTAATATTTTTCATAATTGTGTTAGTTTGTTATATAAACTCTAGAAAATTCGAAAATATTATAACTCTAATGTTTAGCTTTCATAAGACCTTTAGGGAGGCTACTCGATTTGTAGTTTGTAGACTAGGGTCAATGGGAAATGCCTATATTGGGCATTTTCAGAAATCTACTGTTACAATTCGTTCAGAGAAAGAAAGTGTTCTACCATTTCCTATTTAAGTAAGTTGCTAAAGTCTACACATAAACATTACAAAATAGTAATCTGTAAATCAGTATATAACAAAAATGTTTATAGGGGCATTCTAAAATATTCAAGAGGCACAGGAAAGAGAGGAAGTTCATTCTACCAAATATCGTGTTCTGCTAGTGGTGCTCGTTAATTCAAATTTTTCTTGATTTTGGTTCCATTACATATACGGGTCAGCCGAAATTAATATGCATACCAGATAGATAAACACGTTCACTATGAAAATGTATTACACAAAAGCCTACGAAGCATATTGAGGATATATTACAATAAATGTGATTGCTTGGTAAACTTATTTATGTTTGAATAGACAGGTGTTATGTAAATATTTACGTAAACTCCTAGTATTTGGCCAATTCTATCAGTTTTAGTGTTGGGTGTTAAGTGTTTTAGCAATAAATTATGTATAATTTTAAGCTGACCGCCCAAAGAATCGCTTATTACTCCAGTCAATAGGGGTTTTTAGCCTACAAAAGGTGGGGTAGTAATAATTTTGACATATGTTATTTAGTTCCGGGCCTAGATGAAAAATCCAAGTTTTCGACCTTGGGAGGGGGTGTCGGCGCGGTCCGCCACCTTGGATGGTACAAAAAAATCGGTTTTTTAAAATAATTCCTCAACGGTTGATTCTACGACAAAAATGTCTAATACAAATTTAAAGAAGACGCAATTCCCTATATTTTTTTTATCAACACTTTTTTTGTAAGTCTGATGTGTAACGAGTTACAGCGGCGGAAACGTGAACATTCTTCCAAAAAATCGTCCAACTCCTCGTTTTTCTCATTTTAAGAAATTATTTGGAGCTATTCTTTACATAATTATGATAATTTTGTGAATTCAAAGTCAACTCATTTCCACACCACCACGAGGTAGAGTGAACGGCGCGTTTTTTTTAATTGTGGTATCCCCAGTAGACCTAATCCACAGATGTTCTTTTTTTTTAATTGAGTGAATCCGGCTCGTATTCCGTAATTTATGTCATCGAGTATGTTTATATTATTTCTTTTTTTTTTGATAGTCCGGGTCGGTGTATGTTGATGTCTTCAGAATTATCGTCGTTAGTGTAATCCTCTAACCCATTTTCCGTACTAAGAATCTGGGCTTCCATCCACGTCATTGCCTCATCTTCGTCGTCGCTTTCGATGATGACCTCTGGTGCATTCTCGCATGATTCAGCATTGTAGTATCCGCATACAACCGAGCACTTCAACCCACCTTTCCTGCAGCCACATGCTCCACCGCATCCCTTTTTTCAATTACATGAAACTACGTTTAATAAGGTATTTGGAGCAGGCTTCTCTGATATTGGTACTGGACTGAGCCCATTGGTACCGAGTTTCCAGCCCCAGCCGGATGGATTGTTTTGGACTCCACACCATTTTTGGACTTGGTGGTAGGTCCTAAACGCATGGTACCGTGCAGCGTCCGTCGTTGGTGGTAAAGAAGCTAGATTGAATTTGATTTTTATTCTGGATGTTGCGAAACGTTGGTAGCGGAGTTCTTCCAAGGTTTCTTCTTCCATGTTGCCACCATACAAAGCAACAAGAAAGCGTGCTCCAGCGTCTGCGATGTCTTCTGCTTTGGCATTCTGATCTTTGAAGATGCCAATGACGGCGTTGACTCCTTATTTTTTTGGACAAGCGAAAAAAAATTGTTTTTCCTTGATTGAACAGATAATGTCGTGTCACAGCCGCTAACCGCATGTAAAAACAGGATGTTTTTGGCTGCTTCTTTCACTTTCAAACTATCCGCGGAATACACTCTTTCAGCAGTTTTGCCTCTCCCCGGTTTGCGAAGGTAAATGTTGGTTTTGGATGATCGTAATGCTGTCAGCAGAACTAAAAGATCGACGTCTTCGCCAACGATAAAAACAGCGTCAAATGATGAGCAGAAGGAAATCGCTGTGTTGACAATCAAGATATCAGCATCTTCTTCAGCCTGCTTAACAGTAAAAGCAGCATGTTCGAATTTTTTTGTCCGCATGGAAATCAGACGGGCTTTATTTTTTTCATTGGCCAAAAATCATTCTTGGGAAACTAGAACCGTCATTGTCTCATCGAAAAAAACTTCCGCAGACATCTCCTTCTTCTTCTTTCTGCGCTCTTCGTATTTTTCTTGTCACCAATCAGATGGATATCCATCGAAAACAACGACTGCATTTGAATCGTAGTGATTTCGTACATATTGAACGTACTTCTCACAAATTGACCCAAAAGAATCATTACGATACCATACAACTTTATATAAAAGATACCCCCCCCCCTCCAACCACAACATTAATTTTGATATCTCCGAGTTCCATCATAAAAGAAACAAAAACGAGAGACGGTCTATATCTGCACTAGAAAACGGCTGTTACAAAACCCATGGAACGAAACTTGAAAAATCCGTACACTAATATAATAATACTTTGTCTAAATTCATGCCACAGTGGCAGTAAAAAAAATTATACGTAACAAGAAAAATAACTACAATCTGAAGTAGATTTCGCTATATAACGCTATTGTGATGATAATATTATTAATATTATCATTTTTACAATTTTATATACACATTTACAATGTTATATATAAATGATAATATTATTAATATTATCATTTTTACAAAATTTACCGTGAAAAGATTAACTTGGACGATTTTTTGGAAGAATGTTCACGTTTGCGCCGCTGTAACTCGTTACACATCAGACTTACAAAAAAAGTGTTGATACAAAAAATGTAGGGAATTTAGTTTTCTTCAAATTTGTATGAAACATTTTTGTAGTAGGATCAACCACTGAGGAATTATTCTGGAAAACCCAATTTTTTGTAGCTTTAATCCAAGATGGCCGACCCCCACCAAGGTCGAAAACTTAGATTTTTCATCGGGGCCCGGAACTAAATAACGTATGTCAAAATTATTACTACCCCACCTTTTGTAGGCAAAAGGCCTTTTTTACTCCCTATTGACTGGGACTATACACTAGAAGTATACATTTTCCAAAGTTTTTCAAATCTATTAGTTAAGTTGGTATTATAAAAATAAAAAATTGATATAATCTCTGGAAAATTAACGTCCCTTCTGCGTACACCTTGTTTTGGGTGCCTTTTTCAACCGAAAATTGAAGAATTCCACAAACATATATTTTCTCTATGAATCGTATTCAAAGTCAGTACACTGTATATTGGTACCCCTTTTATTTTATTGGTGGAGACTTTTAGAATACATATTTGCCTGCACTATATTTATTCCATATTTCTTTTTCTTTTATTTTTCCCATACTTTTATATAAAGTGGGCCATCAACTTGTCCTCCTTAAAAGTGATTGATGCAACCCGATTATATATATTATTATGATGTTTTATTGAGGGACCTACATATGAACCCCACACTGAAGCAACAAAAAAATTATTACGTTTGAAAAAAGGGGGAATGTTGCTTTACTTGTACCCGTAATAAAGATGATCTCCCTTTATTATGTGAAAAAATATCACAATATTATCACATAAGTTGCTGAAACAACACAAAGGGCACACTTCAAATATAAACTTTAAAAGAACTCTTATCTCAGGGTTTATAATGTAAATTTTGGTAACTCCTATATGACCTTTAAATTCTTGCGCTGGTTAACTGAACAAGGCGAAGGAAAGAAGTTATGGAAATTTACGGGAAACCAACAATAACGAGAAGAATTACGGCCCAAAGAGTGATATGGCTGGGACATCTAGAAAGAATGCAACCAAGCACAATCAAAAAAAAAGTTTTGCTAGCTAAAGGAGGGAAGAGAAAAAGAGGCAGACCAAAGAAGAAGTGGCTGGAAGCGGTGGAAGAGGATTTGAGAGAGGCTGGAGTAAAAGAATGGAGACATAAGGCCCAGGACAGGAAATTATGGAAGAAGATAGTAGGACAAATAGAAAGTACAAGTCCATAAGGGAAGAGAAGCCAGAGGCCTTGATGGCCTGAAGCTCTAAACTATTTATATAATGTTATACGCATAAATTACTAATAATCACAAATCTGTACGAGTTTGATATTTAGCTTAAAAATTATGCACATGCCACTTTTAAATTTACTTGCAAAGCCGTCCTTGGGGTTGTAATTTCGCCTTTGGCCTACAATAAAAATTCTAATATTTATAAAAATTTTGTTTATTTTTGAAGGCCTTCCAAATCATTGGTGTTACGTTTTTACGGTTGCATTAATTGTAAAAGTTTCATTTTGATTACTTTGATAGAAAAGTCTAGACAAAAGGATGTAATTCGTTTTGATGCTAAGTTATCCATATATGTAGCGTCGCTTAACACTGGTCGACGTTTTGGCCTTAGTCGGCGAAATGGTGTTCGAACAGCAGTCGGTTATGGGGGTCGTCGGCGTTTTGAACATCCAGAAAGTAGTGTCAGCGTTTCGGACATTCGGCGGAAGACGTGGGATTATCCAAAATATGACCCAACAACAGATATATTTGAGCAACTTTGCAAGTTGTTTTATCCTACTTACAGCCTTACTTTCTGAATATATATTTTTAACATTTCAGAAAGCATTAATATAATTTGATCTTGCCAAATACAGACCTAGAAGGTGAAGGCGGGACGCCGCTGGCTTATTTTATGGCGGCGACACGGCTAAAAATGTTTAATTGTTTTGTTTCTTGGAATTCTACAGGTATAAGGTACTTTCGGCAATAAGTACCTCAGTAGGTATTTAGAGACAAAGAAAGTTTCTAGGTGCATCCTAAAACTGCCGAAGGAAGTTCAAAGGCAGGTTGACTCGACGCTTCCGGGAAAAAAGAACACGGAATGAGGAAAGTTAGCTAGGCTGACGCCACTGTTTCCCAACAATTTTGAATATTTTATCGGAGCATCGTATCAGATGTGCGATCGAAACAACGGAAAAATGCTGACAGTCCCGGGTATTTTGAACGTTTAAATCAACGTGCTGGAACGGAAGCTCTTCACGGAAACATTTAAATAAGAACTAGTAAAGGGGCCAATTTTATGAGGAGAAATAAAACCACACGGTATTCCCTACTAATTATATTGTTGATTTTGGTGCAAACACACACAATTCGACTTAATTGTCGACTTCGATAATTTTACCCAAACAATTTGTCGGAGCCCTAATTTTCTTCAAACACCGCGCAACTGCCCTCTTACAGCCTTCAGACCAGACCTTCCTGCTGCAACAACAATCCCAAAAAGTGTACGAATTTGCGGTGCAGGAATAAATTCGACGACTACTAATTCAAAAATTTGCAGGAATCAGTTACCGTTATAAATTGATCTGCAATATATTATGTTAAGCCGATATATTTTTCGGCAATCTCTTAATCTCTTAGAACCTTTAAGTGGTAAAAGCTTTAAAAGTCTAGCGGTAACAGAAAGTCTAAAAGCGCTTATATAATCATCTTTTGCCCCGTGGTAAAACATGTAGTAGTGGTCTTAGTCATACTGCTAAGAGACAAACTTTAACAGAAGAAGTGTTCTATAGTGTGCCATATCTGTTAACCTTTCGATAATTTTCCAGAAATCCTTATTATACAGGAAATTTTTCTTTTTAGTATACATTGCCTATGTATACTTTTAAAGAGAATGCGTTAATTACGCCTATTGTGTAGGCAACCAACTATACCCCCACTAAAAAACAGAAGCAATTAGTTTTCTATTTACTCCCTTGTCTTCCAGTGCTTACCTTAGATTTTGTCTAGGTGTGGAGTCACAAGTTTCTGTCTAGATATGGAGTCATATGTTTTTTTAAGTCTGTAAATGCCAGATAGGCTTCTTTATTCTTGGCCTTTTTGTCTCCATTATTTTCTGTAGCTATCAGACTTACCTGATTTTTTCAATCTAATCAATGTTGATACATCTTTCTGAACCAAATCCACCTTGTTCCTCGCTAAAGTCTTCCATACGATCTCCATTTTACTACTTATAAGTCTTACGAATGATCTAACCATTATTGGGAGTATACCGACAACTCTGTAGTTCTGACATACAGTTTTGATTTTGTATTGGTATTTTAGTTCGTGCATCTAATCTTTTGTAGCTTCATTCTTTTTTCTGTTGCTTTTCCTGTACATGCATTAGAAATAGAATGCTTAAGGTTGCAGTAAAGGGAATATCAGACTACCAAGGAGGATTTGAAAGTAATCGGTCGATTATAAATGAAATATCTGTTCGAAGAATGGAATAAATATAACAGGAATATTGCTTAAAAGAAATCACTTTTAACCTCTGCAGATGACAACACTCTCAGGACAACTGAGAATAAGATGAAACCGAAAACGAAGAATACAGAGTTAAACAGTACGAAACAAGAAATGAAATATTTAGTCATGGCGGAACACCAAGGAAGGCAGAACTTAAATGGGAATATTATCGGAAATGATCTAAAACAGAACGTATAATAAATATATGAAAAAATTACAAAATAGAAGCAAGAACTATCAAAAAGGATAAAAGCGTTAAATGTGCAATATCAAAATAATATGTACTGCGCCGAATGAAGAGTATAAAATCTGATAGTTATATAAGGCTCGGCAAACGTTAAATAATGTAAACCAAGACAATATCCTAGAAGTTTGAAGAACTATTAAGAGTGCCAAAAAAGATATACAAGAGCGGGAGGAAAAGAAAAGGAGTACAGCAAACTGCTGAAAGGGCTGTTGAGGAAGGCCATATAACGCAATACGTCAATACCCAAAGTTTTAAGATGGTTGGGACATATAGAGCGAATGTCTTATAACCAAAGTAGTATTAAAAAATGACCTGCTGATACAAAACGTAAAGGAAGACCTCACAGAAAGTAGATTCAAATATTGAGACAAGATTCAAAAGACGGAAGAGTCTAGATTTGGAAAAAGGTAAGAAACTGATTCAATGGAGAAAAATCATAAAAGCTATGATTCAAAAAGTCTGTGATAGATATGATATAGTATATGACTACAAAAAGCTAGTTGCAAATATGTTCTTCTATTATTATCATATTCTTGTAGTATAAATGTTATGATTTGTTACGATCTATTGTTTCCAATTTAAAATTGACCACCTCAGCGTTGCTTTGAGTGGCCTCCATTTCCTCTTCCCATCGGTCTGTAACCTACTATTTGGTTAAGGACATGACTATTGTTCTATATAAATGTTCAAACCTATTTATTCGGTATTTATTTATTGTTTCTATTAAGTTAATATTGCTTTTAAAATCTAACATAACCTGAATTTCTAACCATCTTGTGGTATTGCCAGAGAAAGGTGTTAATATTAAGAGTAAGGACATTTGTTTATTACACCTTATACCTACATGGTTTACAAATTGCATGGGTAGAAGTATATGTCATCAAATTATGGTTTGAACTGAATAACATTTTAGTTTGATTTAAAATATTTAAATTTCGCGCCATGGTACCGCAGCACTCCATGCCGGAAGTAGCGTTTGTTTTACGAAAACAACGAAACAAACATCGCCTAAAAGACGACAACGTTCGCGTATCCGTTTTTAAATCTCATTATTTTAGAAAGGAAAATGGAAAAGGGTGCCGGAAAGGTGTATCGCCGCAAGGGTAAGTCTTTTATACCGTTTTTACACAACTGATTAACGCTACTGATATAAAATTCAAATAACGGTTTTGAAAATGGCGGTTATCAGTCAACGCACCCTTCGAATTTACCTCATTGGAGGCATTTTCAGTGACCTTTACAGACAATGCCTCCCAAAATCCCAAATCGGCGGACTCCCAACGGAAGGAAGGCCACCAAAGACCTCGCAGCCGCAGCGTTTACACCACGAACTCCTACATCAGCGAGGACACCAGCATCCATGACTTAAAGCCCTACGAGGGGAGCCAATGGATACCCCGGATGGTACCAAGCAAGACTTTCTACGTGGATGACTACACGGTAAGCAGGATTAGCATGGTTGTTTGATATTTAGTTAGAATTAACAGCATTCCAACAAAAATGTAAGTCTGACACATGTCATGGTCGGTAAATTAGTACTTGACATTACCGGCGTAGACGTGGAAATTTAATAAATGTAAATTTACCTTCCTCTAAAGATTTAAACCAGATAAATGATACTAATTGAGCTTAGTAGTACGTAATTAATTTAAAAACCTGTTGGAACATAATGATTTGATTTGACAATAATATATTTTTCAGGATATTTGGCATGAGGATGGTGGTATTGGAGGAGGTTGCTCAATCTCTCCCCAAGGAATCATCTCCTTGCGTCTGCATGACCGCGTCCGTGTGGATATTTCATTGGATAAAGCTGTTCGTGTTATTAACTACAAGAGTGGTATCGTTTTGGCTCTCAGCCCTACTGGAAGCTCTGCAGCCCTGCTTCACCCGAATGGTAGAGTCTACCAGTACGGGTCAAGGGTGGAAATTCTTGCTCATGACGCTGGTGGTAATAATAAGTGAGTGTTACCGATTTAACCTACATACTTTAATGACTTATGAAAAGATCTGACGAAAGATAATTCTTCCAGGTACGCCAAGATGTGGTACAAAGGTGTGAGCTTCACTAGCGACCAGTGTGCGCTGGTTTACTTGGTCGATTCAGCTGGTACCCGCACCACCACCGATAGTTTCTCAGATCTAACTCAAGATTTCTCAATGAATGTGTTCTATAGGTAGACCTTGATTTTGGTATCTAAACTGAGCTCGCATTAAACGCTTTTTGTTTTATAGTGACAGTCCTCACTTCGAGTCTGGAAATTATGGGCCTCAGAATGTGAACGAGGCTATCGCCATTCTGCAAGGCTCCAACTTCTGGATCACTGAGGATGGTACGGACAATTGGATCATCAACAACATTCGCATATCGCAGACATCTGATGGACTTGTACGGTAGGCATTTAGTAAATAACATGTGATCGAAAACATTAATCTGGTAGCCAATAAGCATAGCTTTGTTTGATAGCCTTCAAGCACTAGTCGATTTTTCGATTTTAAGGTATTTGTAGAGGCATGTGAAAGGTGTTGAAGTTCAACCATTATTGCTATCCTTTAGCACCATCATGATCTTAAGGCATGGTAGATTCAGAGGTCAATCACTACAAGTTATCTAATCTCTAAAATGAGATTTACAGGCTTGATACAAATATACACACAAAATACGAAGATGGATAAGGATATTTCTTTTATATAATTAAGTATTGCACTAACTACTAAACTAGCCCAATCGCATAGCCCACCCCTGGTGCTGCGCACGCCATTCCGCGGGTTTCTACTAAAGTAGCACAGCGACCAGTCGTGCTTCGGAGGGTACGTTAAAACCGTCGGTCCTGCCTACCAAGATGATGTAGTCATTATATCAAGTTAGAGGCTATGGGCGTCACCTGAAAACTCGGAAAGTTCTATTATAGACATATATGAACTACTATTATTTTATTTTTTACTGCTAAATTTAATCAATGAGTCTAAAAAGCTAGAAAAAGTAAATATTTATCCAAAAAAGTATGTTGAACACATTCTACAATAATAACAATATTTTTCATCAGTAACACTATTTAGGTTTATATTGATATTTCTGTTTGTTGTTGATTACCCTATGAGTCTTCAATATAAGGTGTGGTAAACAGAAAATTTGTATTTTATTAATTCAAGTATATGTTACTGTTTCCATTGTTATACTATTCTGTTTGATTGTATAAAGCGATTTGAGAAATACGGATATTTAAAAAAATTGAGAAAATAAGAATGGGTTATCCACTAAAAACAATAGTAATAAGCAGCAAGAAATTATGGCTGATGAACAAAAAGGTCTAAGGATATGGAAAAAATATTGCAAAGAACTATTAACTACTCAAGGCAAATAGAGTTAAGAGCAAAGCAACTCGAAAAGAAATTGGAGAAACATCTAAAGGTGCAAAGAAATTACAAAATCCCAAACATGGATAACACTCCCGCTGAACCAGTACCATATGGTGGGAAGAAATTAGCACAGATTAATGAATGAAATCTGGGAAAGCGTAAAAATGCTAAAGTAATGTTCAAATAATAGACCCATCTGCAAAAAACGAAACCCATAATGGTGTGAAAACTACTGACCAATATCTCTACTAAGTGTAGCGCATAAGATCGTAGCAAAACAGCTTAACAGAAGATTATAAGAATGTATTGGAAAAGAAATAGAGGAAGCCGATTAAAGGTAGATAAAATTTTCGAAATCGAAATGATACAAGAAAATATGTGTAAAGAGGAACATACCCTTGTGTACAATAATAAATTTCCAAGAGGGAAATGACAGGCTAAAAGGACAGAAGTAGTTGGGACTAGGACGCCCACCTGCAATAACAAAACTGGTAAAAATGAGATTAGAAGAAATATATACTTAAATACCAACGGGAAACACATGCTTAAAACATTGGAAGCCGCTGTTAACAACCATGTTTAATCTGGTATTAGAGATGGTTATCAACATCATAAAACACAAATAAAAAGAGAGGAGTACGAAGCTGTCATATACACAGATGACCTGGCGATAGTAACCAGAGCTCGAAGAAGCAATAACCAGACTAGTACTAGAAGAAGCAAATAGATAAAAAGTAAATCGAAATACATGGTCACAGGAAAGACACAACAGCGAACAGCAGAAAACTTACTAATAACAGGTACAAAGACCAAATTCTCATTGGAACTAGTGGAAAACTTCATATACTTGGAAACAAAAGTCGACAACCACAACATATATGGAGCAGAAGTACAAAAAAGCCGTAGACAAACCATTTCAAGCTTTTGCATTTGAAAGCAGGGGAAGACCGAAAAACTTTAGTGTACTGAAAAACCTGGTAAGAAATAGAAAGCACTGAAGAGAACTCACCAAGAAATCCATGGGCCTAAAAGGTTTCCAGAGTTCAGCAATATACGTAATAGCTCCCTTTAAAGTTTTCATTAACAAAACAACTGTCAATTGATCAAATGAATTTTTCTTTCGGCTATTTTAACTCCTATTCTTCTTTCAAATGTGGTTTCCGGTATATGTTACTTTTACTAATCTATTAAATCATGCGGTCAAAAAATATTTTCCATGTCTTATGCCTTGGATACTGTAGTTTCAAAGTTATCATCGGGCAAATAACTGTGACCATACACAACAAACTTGTGATTAAAGGCATGTACTATTATTTCTGGATTTTGTATATACTGTATGTAAGTATGCAAAGTGAGTTTAATTGTAATAGATAGTAACGTAAACAATTAGTTCTAACCCGACTGAGGTCAGTGAGATTTTTCTCGCGGTGAAAAATCTGAAAGTGAACCTTCTGTCAGATAAGAAGTAAAGCCGTAGGTCCCGTGCCACTACGATGTGTACCCTTCCTGGTAGAACCCACTGCAATATATATTGCGGCCACCAGTTTTCTGGAATTCTCATTACGTCCATACCATAGCAAAGATTCGCGTTCTATTCTATTTAGCACTGTTTCTGTGGCTTTCATTTAATTTCTAATTTCCTCATTGGTTATATGTTGAACTCTTGATACTGTTGTATTACGTCTCATGTAGTTCATTTCTACTGCATTTAATCAGCGTCTTATATTTAAGTTAATTGTCCAGATTTAACTTCCATAGCAAAGGTTTGATTCAACCATGAATCGTCCTATACCATTTATAGTTGTCTTCGGGATATTTTTGTCCCAGCGTATGGAATCGAGACAGGCAATTCTTCTACTTTCCTTCCTGTATTTTTATTATAAAGCTTTCACAGCCCTTATAGGCCCACCGCTTTAGTGTAGGACAAGACTAAATTTTTCAGAATACTGGGCAACTGATTAGGGGATTTAGGCAACAATTTTTCATTCCGAAATCACAGTAAGCAGATAAAATAATGGCAAAGTAATGATAAGATGTGTAATTCTATTTTCCAGAAATAATGTTAAAAGTTACGGGCCCGACTCTGCGGGTTACCGTGTTGGTGTGTAACCATGCTTAATCTACCTGGTATGTGGTGTATTTTGTGTGTGTATTGTTAATCTTCTAGTGCGGTCGTAACACGAGGAGCGTCATTAATTTGATCCCCAATGGCTAATGGAAACCGGCAGCCAGTACTGATCACTCAGGGAATTACAAAAATTGTCGATCCTGGAGTGATTCGAACCGGGAATCGTTTGGACTATTACATCCAAAGCTTGGCTCTTATACCACTGAGCCATCCACGCCCATTGCCTTTCTGCATGCGATGTTTAATTTATCTTCCTCCAAGTCCATTTTTATCTATTATAGCCCACATCACCCAGGGAATTAGAAAATTTGTCGACCCTGGAGCGATTCAAACCGGGAAACGTTTGAACTATTACATCCAAAGCTTGGTCCTCTGACCACTAAGCCATTCCCGCCTATTGCCTTCCTGTATGCGATGTTTAATTTATCTTCCTCCAACTCCATTTTTATCTATTATAGCCCACGTATTTAAACTAGCCTCCATTTTGCGAATAGCCTTCTTGTCATGAATTCAAGGTCGAATGCATCCTGCGCTAGAATAACCTGATCATCGGCAAAAGTCAAAGTAAAAAGTCGTTAGTGCTTTATAGGTACCACTATATTTCCACAGCTTCGTTTTCGGTTAATTAAAATAATTAAAAAGCCTGATTCAAAAGTACCACTATCATATGTACTACTGGCGTGACGCAACGAGAATCTAAATAGGGTGATGTTTATAAAGCACCACCCTTTCACACAAAAATCCTGGTTTCGTTTTTACTTTATGCAATCTTACTTTCAAAAAAACCCTAGGGTGCCTTGCTTTCTTGTGCAAAATTAGCACCTGCGTCTCTCTTGCCCATATTTTAAATATTCACTGATAGAAACACAGAATTATTTCAGGAAAAACTGTTGTATCAAATGTTCATAAACTGACTTACTTGAAAAGATAACTGAAAAAAACGACATACCATTCAGAGGATTCTATAAGCAGTAATATCTGCAGGTAATTCACAAAAATTGGTTTTGTCTCTAAGAAGTAGCTCATATCAAGTAAGTTTTGCAGTTTAACACCGATTGGCCTCTGAATCGTCTACAAGTATATGAGCCAACAAATCAACCTTGCACATCATAGATATTCATGACGTTTAACGTCTTAGTTTCTTAGTTCTTAGTTTCTCAACACGTTGATTAAAATGTCACCGCTATGATAATATTTTGCTAACTACATAACCAGTCTCTTCATAAATGTCTAGCAGGCGTAACTAATGAATTAGCTGTACAAATATGAAAATAATAATTACTTCTTTTAGTATTGGGCGTAATAGCAACAAGTTCTCTCTACGCACCTCTCCATCCAACGGATCGGCCTCCGTGAGCTCCCCTTTTTTGCACTGCACTGGTTCTATGGGGCAAACCCGACACCTTTTCGTGCGCCGTGGTGAGCGCCGCATGCACTACGACGGAGCCAGTTTCATAGTCCGCAATGCTGGGCACTCCGCTGGTTTCGACGACAAACATCAGCTTAAAGTGTATTAGAACAATCATCAAAGTGAAAAATAAGCCACTGTCAAGTGGGCCAAAAAAATGTTTAAATTCAAAAACCTCACATTTGATTCGGATTATTTTTCGTTTAATGATTTGCTTATTTTCGTGTTTGTTTCTTGTGGGACTCCATGTTAGGGTTTAAGTGTTATGGGTTTTAAAACTGGCTGGAGGGCACCAAAGGGATGGATTTAAAAACTTCTTAGATAGCTTCTGTATAAGTTTAAGTTGACTTATAAAAGGAGGTATTCTGAAAAATTATTGAACGACTTCTGTATAAGTTGTTTTTGTGAAAATTTATGACCAACTCCTGTATATATTGAGTTAAAATACAAGGAGCATTCAAAAAACGTTCTGAACTCCTCTTGCATTAGACAATTTATGCAAAGAGTACCCAAACATTTTCAGAGCAATTCATATATAAGATAAACTAGAGGGAATCGTCAAAAAGTTTTGTGTGCCATTTTATTATATGTTAAAATAGTTGACTTAAATTGAGAACATTCTAAAAATTTGCTGAACAGGACCTGTGTGTGTTAAGCGACACAGGTTTTATTCTAAATACCATCTAAACGACTCTTGTTCAGTTGATTTATGATGACCAAACCGAATCGGTCGAAGACTTTCTAAACTCAGTCAGGTATAAGTCGAGTTAAGTAGAATCCTTTAAACACTTTCTGATTTTAATGTAAAGTGAGTTATATGGAAATGTTCAGAAACTTCTGAAAGGTTTCTATATACAACTAACTGAAATGGGTCATTTCAAAAACTTTTTGAACTACTTCCATATAATTTTAAGTTAACTTATACAGGAAACATTTTAAAAATTTGCTGAACTACTAGCGCTTTAATTAATTTATGCTACAAATGGGCTCGAAATACCTAAACTTCTATCGTATAAAATAAACGGGGACTTTATTATATATATATTAAATTTTATGAATCCATCCTGTATAGGTTAAAGTACATAAAGAGTTATAATTTTCTGAACAGTTTCTGTACAGGGAAAACGGAAAGAAATTCTTTCAAAGCTTCATAAATTGCTCTCAACATTTGCTGAATACTTTTATTAGTTATTTTATGCAGTGCCAAGGTAAAATTAAACCAGAAGTAATCGTTCAAAAACTTTCTGAACTAATCCTGTATAAATGAGTTATATAGAATCGTTCGACAATGTTCTAAACGACTCCTATATAGGACAAGTCATATAGTATTTGTAACATTTTTGTGAACGGTTTCTGTGAAAATTGCATTTCTAAAAGCTTTCTAAACTGAAGGTAAGCTATACAGGGGGCATACTAAAATTTTGCAGCTTATGTACAGCATGAGAGACATTCTCAAAACCTTCTAAACTGGCCAAGCAGAGAGTAGGCAAACATTTTCAACAACTCTCATATAAGATACATTAAATAATTAACACATTTTCTGAATAGAACCTGTATACGTTGGGCTAAACAAAGAGTTTTCATACATTTTTTTGTATAGGTATACATTGTCCAAATACTTTCTGAACTCTCTGTATAAGGATAAGTTGACTTAACATAAAGGGTGCTTTAATAATTTTCTGAACGGTTCTTGTATGTATTGCCACAGTTATACAAGGGAAATTTTGAAAGTATTCTGAACTATTTCTTAGTTATTTAACTAATGCAGAATATAAACAAACATGTTCTAAATAAAACTGTAAGTAATCGTTCAAACACTTAGTATATAGCATATTAGACCTATACAATTTTTTTGTTGACTCCTGTATAAGATAAGGTATTGCTAAACGTTTAACAAATTTCTATACCGAAACTGTATAAGTGGAATTATATACATATCCGTCAAAAAATGTTGGGTTCCTATACATGGTACACTATAAAAGATTGTTTCAAAAATTATCTGAAATACTTCTGTATAAGTATAACTTGATGTATACAGGAAGCGCCCAAAAAGTTTCTGGCTGGTTTCTCTGTAAATTAACTTATACAAAGAACAGTAAAATTTATTGCTGGTGTTGATAACGTTAAAATTAACTAACATGGAGTTTCAATGCCTTTGTTATTATTACAATTACAAAAAGGGTGGTACGGTGGCAGATTTTAGAAAAACAAAAGTAATTTCTTTTAATTCAGTGTCCAATTCTCGGAAAAAGTATGAATTTTCTCTTTAATTCAAAACTAACATAGATGCTTAAGGTAAAAGTCAAAGAAAAAGTGCTCAAAGCTATTTTTAAGCAAGCTTGTCCTTTATTGCAAGCTTTTACGCGGAATGTATACTAGAAAAACGGTTTTTAAAAAGTATTTTATTTCAAACAAAACCCATTTCTAAAGTGTGACCAAAACAACAACCAAAGTGATTTTGCTTTTATTGCCTGCCCCCGTACCAAATTTTATTTTTACTTTTATTGTTTATATTTTTGTTGCTGTTCACTGCCTTTTCAGTTTGTAATTTGTAAATCATTTGTGAGAGTTTTCATCACATTTGCTTCCCTCAATTTCAAGATTTAAGCAAATTTTAGTCGTTGAAAACTATAATAATTTCAAAACAAGTGACTTTTTCATGTTTTAAAAACTCTGTGATAAATGTACTCGGTTAGATTTAAGACAGAGTGCTCTGCATCCACTGGCATTTTAATCGTAAAGTGAAAAGAAATGTAAAATTGTATTTGCTACTGTAAAAAGTGACTTGTTTTCAACTAAATGTAATAATTAATTGAAATCACTTATGTAAGTGATTTAATGTAATTTTTATTCACTGCGAGTAATAAAACGTTTCTCTTACTTACAACGTTTATGATTTTGTTACCTTATAACTTTTCTGAATCTGAACATGGAAATCTTTACTTTTAGCCCACCCAACCAGTTGTGGTCGTGCTGTTAAAGCTGCATAACCTACTAATACATCCGAGAGAATTAATTACTTTCTTTCCTAAAATTAGAGAACGCGAAGAAGTTTAAATGCAAAGACGTCTGAACGCTGGAAGGTTTAAGGACAAGGACTTTTAAGCACCGAGACATTTGACCGCGAAAATGCTTGGTGCTAAGATGTTTGGGCACAAGAACGTTTGACCGTGGAGAATTTTGAATACAAGAACGTTTGTACTAAGAGACGTTTGAGCACAGCAACGAGTGAACGCAGAAACGTTTGTACGTTTTACGCCGAAACCTTTGGAACGCGGAGATGTTTAAAAGCATGGACGTTTGAACGCGAGGATATTTGACGGAAAGAAATTTCAACATAGGGACGTTTGAACACAATACAGTGGAACGCAGGCACTTTATGCAGAGACGCGGCATGGTTTAAAGGATATTTGAGTACCGAGACGTTTGACCACAAAGATGATTGATACTGGGATGTTTGGGCGCAGGAATGTTTAAACACAGAAACGTTTGACCGCGGGAAGTTCTGAATGCAAGAACGTTTAAACGCAGAGATGTTTAAACACAAACGATTGAACGGAGAAAAGTTTGAATACAGAGACGTTTAAAAGCGTGGGCGTGTAAACGCGGAAATTCTTTGATGCAAAAACTTTTAAACGCAGAGAGTTTGAACACAGCAACGATTAAATGAAGAAACGTTTGAACGCATAAACCTTTAAACGCAGGAATATTTAAAAGCGTGGACGTTTGAGCGCGGGGATAGTTAACGCGAGCATGCTTAGATGTTTGGAAGCAGAAACGCTTAAACGCAGAGATGCTTGAATTCAAAGACGTTTAAACGCGGAGATTTTTAACGCAAGGACGTTTAAGCGTTAGGCCATTTAAATTCAAAAAGGTTTGAAGACGAAGGCGCTGGGATTTATGATTGCAGGAGCGTTTGAACGCACGCACCTTTAAGTAAGGGGATTTTTGAACGCAAGGATATTTGAACGCGGGGATGTTAGAATGTAGACACTTTTAAACGCGGGACTTTTGAAGGCAAGGACATTTAAACGAAAGAAATTTTAATCAACGAGACGTTTGACCGCGAGAACGCTGGGACGCCCAAATGTTTAGACGTTTAAACGCAGAGATGTTTAAGTAAAGAACTTTTGAACGCAGGAACATTTGAGTACAGAATTAATAATGCGGGAACGTTTAAAACTAGGACCGTTTGTACGCAAGGCCGCCGAAACGCGAAGATTCGAAATTCGTAGGGATTTTTAAACGTGGGGACATTTGAACGCAATACGTTTGAACGTAAAGATGTTTAAAATAGTAAACGGATTAAATAATAGGGTAATGAAACGTTTGACGCTTAAACGCAGGATCATTTGAACGCAGGCACGTGTAAACGGAAGGACGTGACGTGACGCTTGAACCCAGGGTCGTAGAACGCGGAGACGCTTGAACACAGTGACGTTTGAACGTAAAGACGCTTAAGCACAGAGATAATTGAACGCAGAGACAGTAGGACGTTTGAAGGCAGGAACGTTTAAACGCGGGAACAGCGAACACGGCGAGGTTTGAACGCAATGACATTTTAACTGAAGGACTTTTAAGTACCAAGACGTATGAGCGCAAAGACACTGGTATATTTAAACGCAGAGTCGCAGGTATATTTAGACGCAGGAACGTTTGAACGCAGACAAGTGTGTATCCACGATCAGGGAGCAAGGAGGCACTTGCCTCCACCCCCCAAGGTGGAAAAATTTTAAAATAAAACAAAATATAAACCATAAAATTCAGAAACAATGATTAATAGGTTGCTTGTTGGTAAGTTAACATTTTGAAAGAAACTATTTACGAAATAGAGACCCTCGCGCCGTCTGTTAAAAGTCATAAGAACTACAATCTGTACATGCATTATACAAGTACAGGTTGTAGTTCCTATGACTTTTCACAGGTGGATGTATAGTTAGCTCGTGGCAACAAGGAGCTTTCTAGAATAATCTCGTCTCGTTTCACGACGCATCAACAACTAAAATACTCCAGAATCTATTTAACTCGTACATATATAAGAGCGCGCGCATTTCGGTTAGAGTCAGTGTAGTTAAGTTACATTCACACAAGGGACAGAACTGTGTGCAATTTTTACGACAGTAAAGTAAAAGTAAAGTACTTTATTACGAATTATAGAAAAATGGATATTAGAAAGTTTTTTGGTAAGAATGGTAGGTATTGACGTTTATTTGGGTGTTTACGTTCGCATGTGTCATGCCGCGTCCACACCAACGTTTAGTAGAAGTTATATTTAATTTTTTGCAGTTAATTTAAGACGAAAGAGAAGTATCAGCACCACCAGCAGTAGCAGCAATGAGGGCAAGGAAATATAACCACCCTTTGCTTGAGACACTGCGAAGAAGATGATGAAGATCATATTGGAAATATCGTCGGGTTGATTAGAAAAAACATCTTCTGGAAAATGGCTGTGTACCTTCGAAGAACTACGATTTTGTGGCAGATAGCAGCCAGCATGGTGAGAGGTGGTTGGGGTTCTTTCATCATCAGACCTTTCACTAAGTTCAAGAACATGCACGATTATTGCAAAGCACATGTACAGACACAGGGGCATAAGGCTGCAATGGAATCTGCAAAATCGTTCATGGAGACCGTTCCAGTGGACATCCTACTTCACCAGTCTTCGCAAGTAGGAAAGAAGAAAGAGAATTGTGGTTCAAAATGTCGAATGAGGTAAAAGACGCGCCACATATCATCGAGGTTTTAAAAAAGCACGAATTGTTTTTTCCAACCATTAGAAAGGAGTTGCTAATTTTGCTTTCACAGCCTACACACCAAGCACTATAGAGCATTTATTCAGGTCCCGTCGCCGAATTAAAACATGGCTTAGAAGAACTATTGGTGAAAATAGTTTAAATGGGATAGCCATGCTAAGCATTCATCGTCAATGGATTTTCGCAAACAAGGAACAATTAGTGGAAGCTGTAGTTAGAAAATTTGCAACTAATCCTCGCAAACCGCTGTTCTAAAATTAATTTTTTTAATAAATATTGTTTTTCTTTTGTAATTGTGTATTATTGCATGCTCCCCTCCCCCCGTACACACTCATCCCCCATGAAATAAGTTGGATTTAGAAAGTTGCCCCCCTTCCATTTTGAACTGGACACGCCCTTGAACACAGGGACGTTTCAACTAATTAACGTTTAAACGAACGTTTAAACCCGAGGACGTTTGAACTAACTAACGTTTAAACGCAAAAAGATTTAAACAGACAGATCTTCGAACGCTAAACATTTGAGTGTAGAGATGTTTGAATGTAAGAACGTTTCAGTTCGAGGACCATTGAAAGCAAGGACCTTTGAACTCAGATATGTTTGAATGCGTGAACGTTTAAACGTGGAAACATTTGAACGTTTGAACGCAGGGACGGTTAATCGAAGGATGTTTGATCGCGGAGATGTTTGAACGCAGGGGCGTTTGACGGCAAAAACACAGAATCGTTTAAACACTGGAACGTTTGGACGCAAAAACGTCTGAACGCAGAGATGTTAAAACACAAGCAGATGTAAACGTAAGGAGCTTGGACGCAGGAATATTTGCAGGCAGAAACTTTTGGACGCGTGGATGTTCAATCGAATCACACCCACAATATGATAATCCGTCTCAAGGCTTTAAAATTACGCATATTTATTTTAATTATAAGCAATATTATCAGATTTTACAGTAGCTAAAAATTTATTAAACCTATTGTACTATATATAATTACGTATTTTCTAAAAAACTAAAATCTTAAGTAGCGGCCGTGGGCTAGAGGTTAGCGCGTTAGACTTCTACGTTGAAGGTCGTGGGTTCAATTCCCAGTACCGGAACATCGGATTTTTAACGACCGTTCACCCTCGCAAGGCAGTGGCAAACCAACGAGGTATTCTGCCTAGTAAAATCTTCTCTGGAGTAGAAGTGTTTACACTTCCAGTGGTTCGGAGCCCACGTTAAGTTGTAGGTACTTTATGTCTGTGGCACTTTAAACGCGCAACATATGCATAGGACAGAAGATCGCTACGTCTCGTAAGAGATAAAGCACTCTAAGAAGAAGAATATCTTAAACCTTGGAACAGTAATTAAACAGTCTTTGCTCTTCTTTACTTTGAGAAACATTTAAAATGTAGTTTTAATAAATTTTAAATTGTAAGCAATTTAATTGAGTTATCATTTTGGGAAGGCGTGGAAAATGTATATGTATGAGAAAATGCTCTGAGAATCGTCAAAAAATGTGGAAAAGTTCTATTCAACATGCTGAAAATGAATTAAATCATGGTGGGATAGAAAATTTGTATTCGACGGAAGTGATACAGCTTATCTAAATATTAATACGAATGAAAATTCAAATATCACTAACATTGAAAATTATAGTATAAGTGACACGAAAATCTTACCAGTAAATATTACTATCTACTGTATGCCTCTATTATAATTTACATTGTAGTTTATATTGTTAAGTTATGGTATTATAAAATAAAAATGAATATATTTCGATACTTTGAAAATCTGCGGTTAAAAAATTTTAAATTTATTAAACCTAGTTCAAAGTTGTGACGTCATTAAATTGGTTTATGACGTATATTACCTGTTTTATCAGAACAATTACATGTACCTTATACACATCATAAAATACGTCATTAAACAAGATTACGGGCCACTTTTAAATTTCCCAGATTTAAAGATTACAGAAAAATGATTACCATTGTCCTTGAGAGAGCTGAATCACGTTTCTCTGAGAAGAACGGAAAACCTGCCACCCGTCCGGTGATTTAATTGTAATGATACCGCAATGGAAGGCTAGAGGCCGACCTAGACAACTATTAAATTACCTTGAAATCCACGATGAACTAAAAATTGAAACCTGTTTGAATTCAGTCTTGATCTGAAAGCGTGAAGGTGTATTTGTGGCTGTTAGTGCATTTGTGTGTTTGCGTGTGCGGCGTGTGGAAAAAGCAAAGGTGGGAAGAGTTTTATAATAACTAACAATGTATTTTTTGGTATGAATGGAAAAATATTGGTATCTATTTAAGTTTTTCAGCAGGACGGTGTGGTAAGAAACCGCAAACAACATACCGCAAGTGTATGTTTCTTGCTGTTGTGGTTACTTCCTATAATTTTACAGTTATATTAAATCTATTCAAAGTAGCTGTAAATTTGCATTCAATTTGAATTGTTTTTTTACACCATAGCAATAGTTATTTCATAAACGTAAACGCAGAAACCGGCTTGCTCGAAAGTGGATAATATAAAATTAAAAATGACGAAACCGTTAAAGGTTAAAGTATGCTTAAATTATGATACCTTTCCAACACTCTGTGTTATTTTACTAAACTCTGCTTGGAATAAACGTATATGATTTTTAAATAATATTCCACAAATCAACGAGGAAATACAATAAATAAATATTTATTCAGACACAAATGTCTAAAACAGCGGACGCCAAATGTTCCGGTGTGTCCTCATTACAACAGCCAAGAGGTCATCGGCTCGAATGTCGGTTTTTTCCCGAAAGATACTGTTAAAACCATACAAATTTTGATTTTAGATTGCCAAACATTCTAAAAATGCAAATATAAGCACATTTAAAAAAGAGAAACAATTAATAACAAAACATAATGTAATTAGTAATTTCAACAGGTAAAATTACATACAGAGTGTTTCCTAAATAATGTCGAAAACTTTAGGCAGTGATGCTTTGGCCAATCCGAATAAAACTTTTCTGCAACAAAAATTGATCAACTGTTATATAAATCAAAGCTATAATTCATAATATATATGTTCATTGGGTATTAAATAATCAGTTCAAAGTGTTATTCTTGTGGTAGTATACCTGCTGACATCCTTCTCGCCATTGTTTGCCGTAAACGTTCTAAAATTCTGAGTGAATTTCTGCCGACAATTCTGTTGCATTTTATAAACTCTATAGATTTGGCATGCCCCCAAAGAAAAAATCTATGGGGTTTACATCTAGCAATCGCAGTGGCTATGCTTTCCATGCAAGGTCTCTTCGATGCCCTCTCATGGTTTGTCTAAGACAACCTATCCAGCGATGAAAATAATTTGTATTCAAATACTCCCTTGCGTCAATACTGAAATGTGTTGGAGCTCCATCGTGCATAAACCGCATGGTATTCCTTAGCTGCAATCGAATATCTTCCAATAACACAGGAAGCTCTTCGTCAAGAAAATGCCGTAAAGAATCACCAGTTAGGTGTTCAGTTAAGAAATATGGGCCAATGAGATTATCTCCAATGATACCAACCCAAACATTGAGATTAAACTGGAATCAGCTTTCCATTATGGAGAGCCGGATTTTCCTCAGCTCACAGGTGATTGTTATGAAAGATCATAATCGCATCCCTCGAAAAATTAGCTTCGTCTATGAACAGTATTTCAGCCAGAAAGTTTTGGTTTCGAGCAACAGCGTCAAGTAATCACTGACAGAAGTCGAAATGTTGAGGGAAATCTTGTAGCAACAGGGCTGCACGCGCTGAATATGGTACGGGTAGAGGCGGTAAAATTTCAAAATTTTTACTATGGTTTTGTAACTCGCACCGCAACTTTATGTACCTGTAGAAGAATTTTCCTCAAATTAACTAAGTACGCTTTCCTTTGACTGTGCTTTTGTGGTATATTTACCTTGCCATCAGAGCATTTCCGTCCTCAACGTCATGAAAGTAATGCATATGGTTTTTCGGCGCTTGTAAACTCGGGCATCTTTAAAAACAAAATAATTCTTCACAAGCTACAATGCTACAAAAATGATTTATAAAATTTGTGGCTAATATCTAATAATTTACTAAAAAAGTAATAGGAATAATAGCAAAAGCTAAGTTTCTTTTGATTGTCTTGTTCCTGCTTATGTTTTACTTAATCTATTTAGCTATTAATTCGGCGTTAGAAAACCGCATCAGTGCAATAATAATAATAATACATTTTCTAAGAAAGGGAAAATATAACGAACAAAAATAATACTTCGTTTGGGAGAGCCAGTCCTTAAATTCATATCTAGCTTGTGTTAGTGGTGTTGATGTGGTAATTGTTTTGGCTACTGATTTACTTAAGAAAACGCGTAACAATGCAAAATAATTATTTTCTAAGAAAGTGGTGAGGAGAATGTTACGGGCCAAACGAGGTTTTCCGTCGACCCGTAATCAGATAGGTGGAAAAAGGCCTACAGCTTAGCTCAGACGAGTAGCGGAAGTTCACGGAAATCGCTTACGGGAGGAAATCTTCCTAGTTGTGTAGAGAAATGTAAATACAGCTGATTGTAGGTCCTCGTCGAAGACCGAGAAGCCAGCAACTTACGGGAATCGGACTCACCTTTATTGTGCCTCCCTTCTGTTTATAAAGCTTGCAAAATTCGTACACACACAAATACAGAATGCACAATAATAAAAGAGGCAGTAAATTTTAACACTCATATAATTAAATTATTAGAAATGACAAAAATACAAAAGAATGACAGCAAACGGTGATTTTATAGTTCCATATTACAAGCTTTTAATTTGAACGTTCAGACATAAAAAACTCGCCGCCGCTGGCGTACGTCATTTACATTTTCCAAACACCTACGGCTCCAGCGATGCCGGAGCTTACAGGAATGACACAATATATATATATATATATATATATATATATATATATATA
>JABXWE010002102.1:0-18126 GCA_014611495.1 Limonius californicus | reverse complement strand
CAAGGACAGGACGTTTTGAAATCTTCCATTTGTAGTATACGCGCTAAGACGGACGGTGTATTGCAGGAATGGTTGGTTAACCACAATGTCGAAATTTAGGGCAAAATTACTAAGAAAAAACTTTGGGAGTTAACTTATTTCGGAAGACTGGACAAAACATATGGGAAATCTATCGTTTGAAAATATTCCTCCTTTCATTATTTCAATTGGGGAATCTGATTCAGAATCACGGAGGGTGCCGATGATTCAGATACTTCTAGTGATAGCATGAAGGTGGAATAAGGTAGGGGATACAGTCAACCACTGGACTACCATAATATCAATTTGAAACATGGCGGCATGGACGTTAATTCTTCTTAATTTAAGTACTGCAAGACCTAAATATAGGACAACAAAGAATGGCGTGGAATATGCTCTGTATACATACGATTTGAGTTCAGAATTGTCGTGTAAAAAGAACAGCAATATGTATTTGGTATATGTTACGACAACATTTAAATTATAGTTATTATTTTATTTATAATGAAATCATTATTATATCTAAGTATTATAAACCAATATTGAGCAGATATAGGCGGACGTTAAATGAACAAACAAGCTCCACTGGCAACACTGCTTGCTTTCAAAAAACATAACCTCCATCAAGAAAAACTAGCATAACCCAACTTAATTAATTGACAAATTTCATTGATACCACACATTCCCCCAGATTTCCACAGCCTGTTGGATGGCAAATCAATCGTGAATAGATTATATGTGTGACCGTAGAAAAATGTTTACAAGTGTTGACGTAAAGTGAATGTAGAAAACGTTATGGCGACAACTCAAAATGAACTACTTCTTGGTAATGATGGGTACGCATTAGAGCCAAGGTTAATGACCCCTGACGAAGAATCAAAAAAGTTTCAATAAACTCTTAAAAAAGAAACTGGTTGTTATTGAACATTATTTTAGACAACTCAAACGATGGTTCCCAATACTGCAGTATGTTTGCCGTTTGAACCATGAAAGCATTCCTGCAACAGTCGGAGCATGTTTTGTTTTACACAACATCGCGACAGTTCTTGAGGGAGGAAGGCTTTAACGAAGAAAAAATGATGACGCTGATGTAAACAACCCTGACCTACAGAAGTATCTGGAAGATACTCACGTTAGGGAACGAGGTCAAGAAATAAGGAACCATTTAGCAGAAATAATCTTCAATCCTGAACATAGAATGAATAAATTATGTTGATACAAAATATGATAAACCAAAACTATAGACAATCTGTAAAACATATTTGCATCCTTTTGCTCACAAACAGAAGCATTTCCTTTCTAGTAAAAGGTAATCGTTATTCATACGATTTGAAGGAAATGTTTTTATGTCCACCTTTTCTTTTCTTTCTTACCCTTTACACTTGAGCATTTGCTTAAAATTTATTCATCCAGGCCAATATTTGATGCTATATACAATATAAATACACATTTCAGCGTCGTGCACAAATATTGGCTAGCAAACATTTAACCAAACTTTATTCAATGGTTCTACAGACATATGATAAACCCAATATTGGCAGAACATTGAATAGAAGTATGGGGACCCTAAAATGTTCAGCCAAGAAACCAGTATAAGTTAAATATTGGTCAGATACAATGATGCAATAGATATTGTGTGTTACTTGGCGTGCAACATGTAATCATTTCCACTTGAATATTAAACAGGAAGAAAATGGCTAAAGACACCTAGCATACGTATGGGAGAAAAGCATCGAAGCGGTGCTATAATTGCATTGAAGGTTTATCATGGACTATTCTTAGATGTATGGAAATATAGAAAGTAAATTTAAAAAAGATATCAAATTAAATTTAGAGGAAAAATATTAATATAAGGATTTATCATCTACTTAATGAAGTGAACGAAAGGAAACCTAATCCACTGAAAACAAAATTCAGAACATTTTGGTAGTTGTAGTTGGCACAACAGACTACCTTGTCACAACCATTGTTGAGTAGTATCTACATTCAGTTAGTCTTGATCCTCTATCTACTAATGGATGTAGTGTCTAGCTGTAGATATTTTTTGAGCAAAGCAGTTACATTTATATCTAGATCATATGTACAAGATATATATATATATATATAGACACATTTTTAAAGATTTTGAAATTTTACCTATATCTAATTGTAGCTATGGATCTTATATCTGGATCTAAATCAGGTGGCGTTGATGATCTAGATACAGATCTGTATCATTAACACAAGAAAAACGTTCTTTCAGTTTATCTATCTTTCTGTAACCATTGTCCAATGCTTGTTTTCGGGTGGTATGTTTACAACTGTCTTTTTATCTAGATTTTTCTCTAATGTTTCGTTCATACGTACAGTTGCTACATATTATAGATTCACAAGGCATATTTAAATTAGGTAGGGAACCTCACACTTTTGTGCATGTATGTACTTGATATTGCAAAAAGAAACTAGTACTCCATATATGAAAATATTCACGGAATATATAAATTTTACTAAACATCTAAGTTACAAGAAAAAGAAAATGGTAGTAAAAATAATAGCTGCTATTATACGAAGTTATTGAGTGCTACAAAAGGAGGCAATTTTTATTATTAATACCAATGCAGAGAAAGTTTTAAAGAAGAAATTGAAAGCTATTAATATGAATGTTGCCCATTTTTATCATAGTTTGGTTAAGTTTATATATAATACAAATGAAAACAACCTAATAATGACAGCTTCAAAACGAGAACAGATAACAAGTAGCTACGAATTCGTAACACACAGACATAAGTCCAATATAGCAGATAGCTACCAAGAGAAGTAATAACTTGTTAACAATGAAAGCCCATTTGACTTGAAGTTTCCACGATGCTTCAATTGCATAGCTCGTAGATGGATAAATTATATCACGATTTATTCAACTACAGAAATACTGTACCATAATTATAAAAACTTGTTCAATTAACACGGCAATTGATGCTATACCAAAAATATCTGAATGGGGCTAGAATTAAACACAGGCCAGACGAAATTTTAATAACTAGCACAAAGTGAAACTGATTTGAAAATAATTTTCCCAGGCTACTTTTAGAATTAACATCAAGGTAAATAGTGCTCTCTCCCAAGACGAAGTCTTCTTCGAACATCTCTTTAAATTTTAATAAGATGAGGCAATAACTTTTAAATGCGAATCCCCGTTGCATTAACAAAATTGAATACAAAATAACTGCGAAAGGGGCTTTTAAAAAACTAGGTTTCTATTCAACAAGGTAGCAACGAATTTAATATTACCAATAATAAGAAATGTCGAATTAGAAACATACGCTGCAACATAAATAACTTTCATTGGCTCTCTCCAAGTAAATAATATTTAGATTTTTGACTTTATGGTTGCAATTAAAATATCTCGACCTTCAACGCCGTGAGCCAAGCCCCAGAATTTACAGTACAGAAGATAATATTTAGTTAGCTGTAGTTAATTCTTAATTAATTGATAATAACTTGCCTGATTTTAACACCGTATAAGTATTAGATCATAATAATGTTTCGCAAGAACATACAGTGAAAACAGTTTCATTCTGTTAAATGCATTATTTTCCAAGTGTTTGTACTACTTTTAAGTAATAAAATGTATATTCTATGCAGGCAGGATATAAACAACATAAATAGAGCAAAAATCAAGCGAATTTCGTGGAAATAGTATAGAAGTAATAAATAAATGCTGTAAACTTTACTGGAACAGAGATCATTAAGAATGTGCACGGCGATGGTAAACAAGCTCATGAAACTAAATCACTGGAAAGTTGAATCTTATGATTTTTAAAATATTCCAGTAACTATTATCATTCTTCACCTTTCCGACCTTCATGCCAGTAAATTTCTATTCGTACGGTAAATGCATTAAAATAGCTGTTAAATTTGTATTTATGCGAACAGTTCAGCTTCTGTCAGCCATTCACCATAACATATTAGGAGTAATATAAAGGTTAATCTTCTATATTACGATCAGAATTAAAATTACACAAACAAAAATATTTTAAGATCTCTATGCCTAGGCAATTCTATTACCAATTGAAGTCTTAGGTGAAACGTTAGTATTCTTCGTGCGTGTGATTGCAGCGGTATGTCATAGTAAAAGGTCAGCAGGCTGCAAGCCTTGATTTCATGAATGCTTCGAAAATATGTGATTGATAGTTGTACAAATTCAGCAAATGAAAACTCTCGACTTCATCGGTAAGACACATTTTGATTAATACTACAAATAAAAGATATCTATATATGAAAAAGACCTTCTATTGCTCCACTTAAAATTGAATAACAGTAGATTTTTTTATATTCAAAGATTCATGGGGATTTTTAGTAGTAATAGGAATCCATTCAAATTAGAATTGGGGAAGCTCCTGGCAATTAAACATTTCCTCCCCCTTACCGAGTCTTGTCGCTACTGCCCTTCAAGGCATCATCGAAAACAATGCCCCGAACTCTACTCGGCCAACAGCGCAGCTGTCGTACCCTTTATGGACTGACCATTGCATTGGCTTCCTCAATCCTTGGGTCGGGACGCCAGTCTAGTTCCGACTTCCTATGTTATTGGTTGGTCGCAGAATCCAATGTGTCTCGAAACCAACCTCCTGGTACCACCACCACCCCGAGTCCAACCACGATCTCGGAGCCCGCTGAGTTACTCGAGCGAGGAGCTTGTTCCCGAGCCCAAGGAACCCAGAGAAACGCGTAGGTATCGCGCTTTGTATACCGCAAGGGTATACTTCCAGTTTGCAAACGCAAGTGCAGCTGTAGTAAGTTTTCTCGCTCTACTACACTTATCATTGTCGCTTTTACCTTAGACTTGTAATCTACCGCCCGCCGACTTATTCTCCTGGCTAACGCTCACTTCTGCGATCTACCTTATGCCTGCGGCCCTCCTGTCTTATCAGAGTCGCTTTTAACTGCCACGTGTAATATACCGCCCTCCGACTTATTCTGACTAACGATCACTTCTGCGTTCTACCTTTTCTCCTGTCTTCTACGTCCTTCGACTTTCGCTTCTTTCACCAACCGCTTTTCGGCTTTCTCCCGTCAACTTAGACCTCGTCTACTCTCTCTTCTTCTCTCTTTTAACGCCTGAGATTTTTATTGTCAGTACACGTGATGAGGGGTCTTCAGGTCCTCAGACCCCACATGGCCGGACGGTCAGGGAGTACCGGTTTCTATATGTTTGCCCTGGTAGACCAGGCTCCGTTTGTGTCTACCTTAGGTAATAGAGACGCAGTGGGCACCATAGAGCTGTCCAGTTACACCTGAGAGGTTATGTATGGCGCTTAATGAATTTCGCTTGTTCGTCGGATCTCTGCAGGCCACAGTGACTGAAAAATCGGGTATTCTCCATGGACTTGGTAAATCGGGTCTCCACCAGGCTAGGTAAGGACCTGGGCGGTCGTCCACCCAACCACGTATCGTTCAGGCTTTGCAGGTCCTTCATCTGCGTCGGCCCTATTTGGCGTCCACGCTTAATGTGAATTTCGTTATACACCTTCGTTACTAGTGAGGTACCAGTTTGGCGGTACTGGTCAGCCGCAGACAGCACGCCGTTTGACTCTACCTTAAAGCAGAGACCCAGTGGGCAGCATTGGAGGTGGAGATGTCCTCGTTATGCATCAGAGGCTTCCGGGTTGCACTTGACTGCACCTTGCTTCTTCGTCGGGTCTTTGCAGACCCCATTGGCTAAAGAATCGGGTGTCCTCCATAGACCTGATGAACTAGTCACCAAGCTAGGTAACGACCTAGGCCGCCACCCAGCAGCCACGTATCTTTGAGAATTTACAGGTTACCCACACGCGATGCCCCTATTTGACATCCACAATTATGTGGATTTCCTCATGGTGGGAGGGGGTATCTCCCACCTACAAGTGAGGGACCAGTTTGTAAAATGACATTGGTCAGTCACCGATAGTTCTCCGTTCAACTCTACCTAAAATAGAGAACTAGCAGGTATCACGAAGAGTTGGAGTTGTCTTGTGTCATTACGCGTCAATCAATCAGGGGGACTGAAAAACCGGGAAGCCTCCGTAGGCCTGGCGGACTCTTGACTACACCAGACTAAGTAAAGATCTAGAACTAGCCAACCCAACCACCAGTAATAACAGTCAGCAATCTGTTTAGTTGCTCGTAGTTCAGTACAACAATTGGCGAAAACAAATTTACAATAGGCGGCTTTTAAAATTATATACCCCACCATTGAAAAATTGTATATTAGCACAACATATTGGAGTAAAAAATCCAACCAATTCGGTAAGATGTTATATTGATTTGAATCAATGATCAACAACTTACAAAACTTTTTTAAAATATATTATATTTGTATTATTATAAAACGAAACCAGTACATAGAAACATATTAATACGTTCCTGTTAATCAAGATTTACAATGGAGGGAAAAGTCAAGCATCACGTGAGGAATTGAGGAAATTAGTGTTAAGGTTATATTATTTTAGCCATTTAACGTACATACCACACAAATATTAAACTACAAAAAAAATTTGTTTATTAAAGGAAGAACAATTTGAAATAACTTATTCTAAAAGATTTATCTCCATATATTTGGTATGCTGTTTCCACGTTCTTGGAGATGCAGTGAAACCAGGCACTGATAAACGCTAAATCAATTTTTGATGGGTTTTTTCTTCTAAATGATGTTAACTGCTCTTTGCCATAAGTTTAATTAATCGACTTCCAAGATACAACTACTGTTGCCATATGGCAAAGTACATTATAGAAACACGGAGGCCCTACAATTTAACGTCGAATCCATCTGTTTTTAACATTAACATTTCCCGGTTACAAACCGGGTTGGAAAATTTCGTATGGTGGGTTGCAGCACAATCATTTTATACGCTACTTGGTAACGCTGGTGAATCGAACCCAAGCCGGAATCATTTTGCTCAGAAAGCGAACGCTCTACCAGCTAAGCTACCACTACACGCCGTGTTTCTATCTTAGCGTTAAGGAGAAACACGTGACAGAGAAGAGGCCGATGTCCAACAGTGGCACGAAAAAGGCTGTTGATGATTAAGGTACATTATCATCCTGGAAAACAAGCTTTTATTTTGCAAACCATTTTTTGCCACTAGGCAACATCTAAATCTACAATACTTATATCTATTTTATGACAAGCATCATGCTAGAGAAGACACGCAGTAGGGCAACCAAATTAGAGGACGTGCACGCTATACTGTAACGATAGTTGGGCATACGTATTAGCATTATGATTGTTGATATTAAAGGTCGATTCATCACTCAATAGTACTTTTTGCCACTGTTCTGCTGTCCTGTGACTATATTCCTTTGCCCATCGTAAACGGTAGAGTCTCTGTTTCTCGGAAATCAGTGGTTGCTACCGTGCTCTACAACCTTGGAATACAAAACTAAGGAGTAAATGTACACAAACTCAAATCAGTAGCATCTGGCCATAATTTGGTTAGTTCTGTAGAATCGAAGTTCTTCTCGGTCAGGCTGGTTCTTCTTAACACAGTAGTTGTTTATCATCCTAATTAGTCAAACCACAGTTTATTAATTACACAGCACGTTATTGCCGATTTTACGGGTAGAAGTTCCTTCAATATGATGAAAACTTATTGCATACCGCTTTTGGTCAGATAATGATATCTGTTTCTTCTGCTAGAACATTTAGCACCTTTGGTACTTTAGAATTGGTTGATTTTTCTAATGCTCTAAACAGTGACCACCTATCTATCAAGTTCTAAAATCCTGTCTATTAAAGACATCGATTGGGATTCTGGTTTGGTAATCTTTGTACTTACGTAACTGTAATTGGCTTTAATAAATGCTAGCTGCTGTGATAGATTTGGGATATTCAATACAGTTTTTAAATCTATAATTGCAGCTGAAGAATCTCCAAAATCTAAGACTAAGTTTTTAATATCTTTAAGTTATCCGTATAAAAAAGAGCAGCTTCCATTCACGTACCCATGTGGTAATTACCGGTTTAGGAGGTAGTGGAGTATTTGCCAATTTTTCTTTATATAATTGCCTCTAGAGGTGCTTTTAGAAATACGTTTTCCACATTATTAATTAAATGGTTTGCAGTGGTTCGCGCATTCCGCAACTTAAATATTTTTGAAATAATTTCTTAATGAGCTTAACGTAATCTCCGGGAATATCCTAATAATGATCAGTATGCAGTTGTATATCAGTGCAAGCATTTGTTTCATTGTTGTTACTGTTGCGCGAAACCCCTCTTGCACTTATTTTATGTAAAATGAGATTTAATGACATTATACTTGTAATTGCTGTTATCAAAACTAAGTGTGTACTTTCATCGTAAAAATGTGTTTAAGTAGGTGATAAAAACTTCTTAGAAGAGCTCGTGGGAAAGAGAACAAGAATATTTGCAAAACCTTATGTTAGAATGCTTGACTGAGGATAATAGGAAAGGAACTGTTGATTATGACGATAAATCAGATGAATCAGAGGAGGATAATATAGGAACACAAAGAATCGGTTGTGACAGCGAACAAGAAATTTAAGACTCTGGGGAAATGATAAAATTCCAATCCAGGGGTGTTGGGAAATAGAAAAAGACAAAAGAACCATATTGTCGAAACATCCAATACCCATACATGGTAGAACTAGGAGAAAAACCTTAATAAAGAATTTACAGGGTATGAAACCACCAGCGAAAAACTTGAAGAACAATTCATAATTTTGGAATAACTTTTTTCGGATGCAATTTAGAATATAATTGCCAATACACGAATCAACACATACAAGCTAATCGTGTTAATATTAATGAGGAAGGGATGCTAAAAATACGGACTTATTAGAAATCAATCATGATGTTTCATGAAACACTCGAAGATGGACCATGGTTGTTTTTTATTTGTTGCTGTATGTTGCTGGAATTAACAGTTTCATCATATATTCAACAAGCAGCTCTATGTGGAACATTCGAAAACAACAATTTATACGAAAATGATCTTTTCAGCTGATCAATGGCCACCTTCATCGCCGTGCAATTCAGTGTATTCCAAACATCAGGAAACTTCGAATCAGGGGGAATTTAGCGTTTGAGGCACCTCCACTACCACCGATTGCAACTGATGGGCGTAGCTGTTGTACCTACTGTTATCGGAAGAAAAGCAGACCAACACGATTTTCGTGTATAAAATGTCAAATATTGATGTGTTTGGAGAATTCGTTGAATGTTTGTCGTGATTGTTCTGTTCTAGAAGATGAAAGCGAATGAAATTAAGTTTTTACCATTTTCATTTCAAAGCTTTATACTATTAGTTTGTTTATTGTTCCAGTTTAGAAATAATAATATTTATATATATACAGGGTGTATCAGAAATAAGTACAAATATTAAATCCTACGGTAGATTACAATATATACAACCTAGAAAAAACATTTCTTTGGCAATGGGACCCTTAAGATATGAGAAAATAATAATTGAACATTTTACCCAAAATTGTTTGAGTACCGCAGGATAATAACAAAAATTTGAGTTCAAAGTCATATTATGCAAAGATGAGTTAGATAGAAGTGCAATAAAATTTCTTATCACCTGCCACAAACCAATATTATTAGGTAAGTCAGTAATTACTATTCAGTCTGTGGTTGTTATTACAAGTTTTTACGTGTTTGCCACTTCGGATTTACTTTATAATTAGGTAATAACTTTCTGCAGCTTAAATGCATTTTCTATGTATCATCAGCAGTTCTCAAACAAAATTTTATTTTAAATTTTAATTAAAAAAAATAAACTTAATGTTTTTTGAAAAATGAATAGTACCATTGAGTTCTATTTGAGCCAATCTATCACTGGTTTAAATATATGCACCTATTTCTGATACACCCTGTATAATAAAAACATAATTTAATAAATTTTCTGTTTCCAAAACGATCTTGAGCGAGTTATTTATTTTCAAAGATTAATAATAATAATCACTTAAATTTAATTTAATGAAGTTTATTTTTATTTACATTTTCCCACTAAACGTTCTTTTTATCATTGAAATACATTTTTTTAGTGCCAAAGGCAAATTGAATTACTCTTTAATTTTTTTTTCGTTTATTTTTCTCCTCCATCATGCACATCAAAAATTTAAAACGTAAGTATAACATGTAAATCTATTACAACGATATAAGTTTCTTAATTTTTATCTTCAAAGTAGCTGCCATCTGCAAAATCGCTGCCATGTTTGTCCTCTGATTCCTCTAGATTTGATATTACTGGATCTATGTCTTCTCGATCAAATCAACCTCCCTGTATAGGCGGATTTGCAGTCTAAATTAAGACACACTGTATAAAATGTGCGTAATAAATAATAAGTGGACGCTAACCTTGCGACAATTTCCAGCTAATTTACGTTAACTGACTCTTGTGAAAATTTCAAATGTTTTTGGCATAGCCAGTTTCGAATCTCGGCTTTCTTCCAACTTGAATTTGGTATTTTTTCAGCCAAACTGCTATGGTAACTTTCATTATCCATTATGTTAATGGAAGTTTCCTCTAATTTTGCCAGTACATGATTTTGGAACCGTTTTAAAAAATTTTCTTTATTCATTTCCCCATGGTAATCGGGATTTTTGGTTTTGGAAAAAAAATTTTTGGAGGCTACAGGTATAAAGCCTTTAGTGCATCCAGTATGGAGTACTATATACCTTTAAAAAATTATAAGCTGTAATGAACATTATTTTTTATCATGTGATAATTAATTTACCTGGTACCTTCCGGTTTAATTTTTTGTAAGCTTCTTACAGTGGCATCTTGCCACGATGCACATGTAGTCCCATTTTCAAACACCCATGTTTTTTTCTAAATATAAGGTAATATGGTTAAAGATGCCAAACTGGGTAAGATGCCCAACTATCATAATTTTGAGTCGAATTGATAGATGGCGTATTTGTGGTGTGAATTGTTATTTGTGTTCTTGACAGTGACTAATGCGGACGTTACACAGCAACGAAATCAAATTCTAATTACGTTATAAGCAGTTTCTTCATCAATATAAAGGTATGAATTTTTACAAGGTACTTGACTATCTCATGCCATTCTCATGTAAGTTGAAAATTCCAAATTGTTTCGTATTTACAAGGTAAATAAAGCATGCACGCTTGTTTATGATGCTTCGAGGTTATCGTTGATGCGAAATTTAAATTTATTTTTGGCTTAGGCATCTTACCCAAACCGTTGGGCTTAGATGCATATTCATACCTGGGGCAAGATGCCATATCTGGGGTGAGATGCATTTCTTTATATTTATATGCCTGAATACTTTTTTATTTGTATAGCGAATAATGCCTCGCAACCATAAAGGACATCTAACAGAGCTGAGTGGGCAGAAGATAGAGCAGCTGCCGAAGCACTGAAAGATGAGACACGAACAGCAAATTCTATTGCAAATGAGTTTGGGATTCCTCTCAGGACTCTTCTGAGGGGCGGGTTAAGTTAGGAAATTTCCACAAGAGTGGTTTGGGGCCTAGTGCCTGGCTTGGTGACAAAAATAAAAAAAAGTTGGTGAAGTACATACAGACTTTAGAAAAAGCTGGATATACCCCAACATCTAAAAACATTAGACATCTTGCGTACAGTTTCGCAGAAAACAATCAACTGAAACATAGATTTAATAAGGACAAACAAGAGGCCGGTTACGACTGGTTTATTCTTTTCCTGAAAAGGCATCAGAATTTCAGAATACGCACTGCGCAAGGCCGGTCAATTGCCAGATCTTTGGGGATGAATCGCCAAGAAGTCACCACTTATTATGACCTTCTTTTAGAGTCTTTATCTAAACATAATTTGTTGGCTGAGCCTCGCAAAAATTTTAATATGGATGAAACCGGCTTGCAGCTGAACAACAAACCAGAATAAGTCATCGCTACTAAGGGTTCCAAGGATGTTCAATCTCTAACGAGTAATGAAAAGGGTAAAACAATCAGTCTCATTGCATACTGCAGTGCGGAGGGTAACTTTTTGCCACCTTATGTTATATTTCGTGGAAAAAATAAGAAAAAACAATTTGAGGATAACATGCCACCATTATCAGTCGTATGTATGTCACCACACTCAGCCTATGTCAAGACGAATATCTTTCGGGATTGGATTCAGAATCATTTTATACCAAGGAAAGAACCTGGACCTGCATTATTAATAGTTGTGGTAACTCGTCCCACTGAAGTGATGTTACTGTTCTAGATTTTCTTGCAGACAATGACATAATCTTGCTGTGTCTCGCAAGTCACACCACTCATTGGCTGCAGCCCTTAGACAGATCATATTTCAAGCCATTGAAATCATACTGGAATGGAGCATATTTCAACTGGATTCGCAATTATCCCGGGCGCAAAATCACGAGGTAGCAATTTGGAGAATTGTTGACTCAAGCTTGTGGAAAAGCTGCAACAAATAAGAATGGCGTCTCTGGCTTTGAAGCGTGTGGCATATGTCCATACAACCCAGAGCGCATTCCATACTATGCTTTCTCAGTGTCAAATCGACAAACTACATTTAATAATGAAGGTCATAATGCGGAGGTGGTAAATATTGCACAGCAAAATAGATCAGGAACGCCACAGCAACAGCCCCAGCCTCAACCTTCAACATCGTTTCAGGAGTTGTCACCCATACCTATATTACCTACTACGAATAAACCAAATCCTAGAAACCAACAAGCGGAAATCATGACTTCCCCCGAAGTTCGTGAGAAAAACGTCGAAAGTTACAGGAAAAACTGGAAAAAGAGAAGAAAGAGGCCGAAAAGAAGTTAGCAGTGGAAAACAAGAAGACACGTAGTAAGAAAATTAAAGAAAAAGAAAAATACTCTAGTGACAGCAGTGATGAAGATGAAGTGGATAATGTTATGTCGGATCACAGTTCAGACAACATTGAAAGTGACAGTGAAGATATTTGTTGTGTTTGGAAAATTAATTACCATGATAAAGAAAAGCCCCAAAGTTGACTGGATATGTTGTGTAGTCTGTCATAAATGGCTACATGAAACCTGCACATCTTATTCTGACAACTGCCCAGATTGTATTCTAGTTTGAAATAAAGCTTTTGTAAGAATGTTGTTAATGTTTACTGACTGTATTTAATACTAAAACGACAGTTTGACTTAATAAACCAGGTACGGGGATAGATGGCATTCACAATGGTTATAGATGGCATCTGTAACGGGGTATGATGACTAGCTCGTATTAAGAACTGCATAAAACCAAGTTCAAAATTTGGCATCTTACCCAACCCAGTTTGGGGTGAGATGCCATAGGACATTTAGAAAAAAAATTTTCCTTACAGGTCTAATAATTTTTCTTGACTTTTTTTACATGTCTTTTTATATGCTAATCCCTCCAGTAATAATACAACTTGTTGCAGTGGACCATACTTTATTTATTTAGAAGTTACGAATTTTCAAAAAAAGTTTAGGCATCTTTGACCATTCTACCTTACACACTGCAGTGCATTCGCGGACTGCAGATTTTTGACATAATGCCTCAGAAAACGGAATCTTGCTAGCGCAATACTGCGTAATTCTATAGACCTCTTCGAGAATCATCTTTTTGGAACCGAAACCCAATATTATGCAGGATATGCCGTAAAGATGTAATTCCACCATGAAGTATATCTTATTGTCTTAAACCTTGTAAGAGTGCTGCTCTGGTAACATATTGTTCTAGAGCAAGTACCTACAACATTTTAAGTTTATTTTATAAGTATTTCGAATAGCCACTTGATCAAAATCGTCGATATTCCTAACAGGATTTTTCCAAAACCTGGACTTCTTTGCGCTTTGTAGGGATTCACCTGATACAACGGCTTGTGAAATACCACTCACTGTTCTCAAACTTATGTTTGAAGCAGCAGCAACTCTCTGAAAATAATCAAACCATAATTTCAATAATTACGAGCTCAAAAATATAAGTACACATACTTCTGTCACAGCTTTTAGGGGCAGCAACGGACCACCATTGTCTCTTTCTCGTACAAAATAGTTTATTAGCGATGCAATAAACTCTTTCGATTTACGCGGAAGAGCTGTTATTTTTCGAGTTTATATTTCCCTCAAGCACTCGAAATACTCCTAAAAACTAACACTTAAGTTAATAAAGAAGGTACAGGCGTTTGTTCTGAAAAGAACAATTTTGTATACAATAAATAAAGAAAATTACGATAAAAAATCAAGAAAAAATTCGTCTTCAGAGCGACATGTGAACATAAAACACAACGCGACAACGTGAAAAAATCAAAATCCTTAGTAGTTAGTTAGTTAGTTAGTAGTTATGTAGTTTCGTATTTTATACAGACACTATGAAATATTAAAAATCAAAATCATAACTGGTAACGCCTACTCGAATCGACGGCAACAATTCTGTTATACTAAATAGAAGCAGTACAACCGAAAATACCATTTACGATGCAAGGTCCAGGTATCAAGGACAAAGGTCGATCAGCTACAGTCGAAGAAGGGGGTTTGATCAGTCTAGGCGCCACCTGTTTAAAATTTCCTTAGTCCTTGAAAATAACACGAGGTAAACAGGAACCTTTCTGGAGTTCTGACCTACCTTGCTTCGGTAATTGCTCAATTTGTCACCAAATTAAATTATGTTAAACCAAGACACAATAAAACACAACAATAAATTACAAAATTTCAATGTATATAAAGATTCACGCAATTCAATCTTTTTGACACAACCACTTGAAATTAAAATAAGTATTCAATAAAGATATTTTTATAGATATAACAGTATTTAACCCAACATGGCTAACACTGCCTTCCGTTATACAATTTAATAAAACGAAATTCTTTAATATATCGGGAACGCAATAATACGAAATGATTAATAGACTACGAAGCAATTATTCCGCTTCCAACTATAATAATATTCGCTATCAAACCCGCTAAGTATTTTTAAGTTTCTCGAGGCCTCGCGGATCAAATACCCAGATGTAGAGATACCAATATAATGGTATTAGTACCGGCGCACTCTTAATCAAGATTTAAAACTTTCGCACTATTCCCTCTTGCTAATTTAATTTTAATCAATAAAAGAACATTAATTATACTGTTGACCATTTAACAATTATTACCAGTATTTCAAAAAATAATTATCACCAATATTTACAAAATACAAAATCAATTGAATTTAAACACCCACTAATTAAGTATATAATTACAAGTTTTACTATGATTTCTTACTATTAAACTATAATTTTTCTGGAACCCCTCGTATCCTCGAAATTATATGTGAAAGTTGAATATGAAAGGAATTGACACACCTGCGATCTCGTTATCTCGATCCACACCTGTCGTACGCGCTCGCTGCACGGCAGATAATTCCGCTTGTCTCGAACCCACAGGATCCCTTTGATTTTTCACAAATGACTGGTAATTGCTGTCAATTCTAACCCCAGCCAATTCGCCTAAATAATTTCAATAGTCTTAGAAGTGAAACAAGAGAAATTGGATTTTCTATGGTTACCAAAAGATGTTAACTGGCAAAAAAACTCTCTCAAAAGAATTGCACTCAGATTGGGATCAACTCCCCGGGAACTCACAGCACTCCATCGATGCCTAAGAACTTCCCAAATGTGTCTTGAAAATTCAAATCGGAAAACTTCCCAAGTCTTAAAACGACTTCTAAAATTAACTCAAAACACGTGCACCTTCTTTGAGAACTTGTACAGTTACATGTCAAACGGAAAACCCAAAATTCACCATTTCCTGAACCGGAAATACACGAATAGATGACACGAAACTTCCACAAGGCCAAATCTGAATTAGTCAAAAGCTTAAATATGGAATCCAAAATGCTGTATTGAAAATTTAAATGCCAATCAACCAGGCGTAAGAAATCGCACGTTACAAACTGTTACAACTACGTTACACGACCTTACGAAGAAAAATTATTTTACTCCGTAATTTAACAAAAAGAAACTGAATTTTAGTTTTTTAGAATTGGCACTATCAATATTAAATAACAAGTAATTGATGACGTACATGTACTTAGTCAAACAGCAATTGGTTATTTTAAAATAAGAAACCCGCATTATTGTAATTATTAGAAAGATTTTATAAATTCTCAGTCAGCTAGGTATCTGATTTTAAGTTGAAACTATCTGTTCTGTCAATCAGTAGGTACGCGGGAATGCTAAACACAATTACTTTAATCCTTATTCCAGGAAGATACAATTTATGCTACTAATTTCTTTTCCACGAAGATGCAAAAAGAATTATCAAAATTGCATGAATATGCTCAAATATTCAATTATTATTAATATATGCTCAAAAATACGGAAATATGCAAATATGCGAAACCAGTCTCATTTCATTGCATTTCATCAATTACGGGTACATACGAAAGCATTATGTTAGCATATCAGTATTTTAGAATATGCATTTGCGTAAAACCCGTGCTTTATTCACAACTAACTGTGCTAGAACAAAATATGAACGCTGTACTAAATATTTTACTTTGAAAACAGCTGATATTATCAACGTGATATGTAATAGATATTCGTACATACAAATGTAAAAGATTACAAATGCCAAATTCTACAACTTGTGGAAGCAAATATGTTAAGCTGTTTGCGATAGGAATTTAATTGTTTGTACGTACCTGTTCATAACACCAAAATTTAGTGGATGTATTTAGAACAAGTATCGGTGTAAGCTTGCTCAGACTGACACAAATTTACTGCAATATAAATCATGTCTAAGGTTAAGAATCATCAATTAACTGTTGCTATAATAAATTATAAAAATTCGAACTAAAAGTTCAGCTTAAAGTTACAGTGTGCTGGTTCTTCATCTAAACTTGCACTAAGAGCATCCTCTTCCGTCCTTGATGAAATGTTTTCGGTAGTTCTTTGAATTCTTTACTTTTACGTAATGTGTGTTTAAATCTTTTGATGCAATATTACTTGCAGATATAAAATTTGCTTTTTAATGTTGCCGTTAAATGTTAAATATCGTAATAGATGTGTAAATCATAGACAAACATTTTAAGTTGGAGTAAATTCAATTTACATGTAACGTCAGCCTCAATGCTTATTATTTTGAAGGTTTACAGTAAGCCGAATGGCTTCTATGTGGATTCTTTTAGCCCGCTATGACTCCTATTGGTTTTATATCCTATTTGTGTAAGCAGTTTCTTTTTGGATTGGCAAGACCCAGGTTGCCGTTTCCCAAGGATCTGTACTTAACTGAAGTCTATTAAGGTACTCTATACCCTAACTACAAAAGGTTTGTGATATTATTACCCTTGTTAATGATTCAGAAAATAGCATTCACTTTTCACCTATCTGGAGTAAAGTTGCTTGTTCAATAGCATATTGGTTAACAAAATTGGATTGAATATTAGACAATGGCGCAAATCTACTTACTAACATAATAATTAGGACAAGCATAACACAGACTGGGATACTGTCGTGATTTTAGAGTTTAACAAGAAAATGTTCTGAGATCACATCTCACGAGTAGATCATTCTTTGACTTGACTCAACTAAAATTCGGCTGACCACATTCCATTGAAATTTGGTCGATATATATATATATATATATATATATATATACATAAAAATTGTCATTGAGGCACCCAAACCGCATACTCATTGCTATTGTGGCACCCAAAAATACCAAGAGGCACCCGACTTTGGGTGCCACAGTGTTTCGTGTGTATAAATTCGTCCTACGCTTCAAAAAGGTCAGTAACCTCGTTTGACAAAAAATAGGTCGGGAGCCATATTGACACCCATTATTCTGGGATATACAGTTTAGTTCGTTGATTTTATCATAGAGGTCGCTTTGTTATATACACGTATATAAAATTATGTAAATGTTGTAAATGTGGCACCTTGCCATGGGTTGTATTTCCGGCACCCATGATTTGGCAACACCGCTATAGTATATTACGCTCCAAGATCGGTAAGTCGCTTATAGCAGATCGAGAAACAGTTGGAAATACGAGACCCTTTGGGCTTCGATTTTCTAATTCTGAAATCCGTTGTAAACATTTAACGATCGAGCGCCATATAAAATTTTTTGCGTTGTTTATTTTTATTTAAAAATACAAAATGTATTAGGAGTATTTTTTATACAGGGTGGGGCAATAGT
>JABXWE010002101.1:0-26961 GCA_014611495.1 Limonius californicus | reverse complement strand
GCGGTTTGAAAAATTTTGATTCTGATTACGTGGAGAAAATTTACCTCGAAAATTTGCATTATTATGATAACCTCGCTTATTTCCCCTATTCTGTATGTAAAAAACTTTAGAGGTTCCTTGAATTTGCAATTCTTCGTCCTTAGCTCCCCGTATTGCTTCATTCAATTTTGTGTAATTTCTAGACTTAATGATAGTTCGCAAATCATTTACTTGTAGGCCACTCGCAAAAGCGTTTATTGCAATCTTTTCGTTTGCAGCTTGCAAAACTGTGAAAGCATTCTCGTCATTTTCGGCCTGAGCTATTGTTAAATCTACAAATAATTGCTCAATACTTTTTCCAAATTCCTCAACTGATTTACCGTTTCGTTTTGCATTATGTAATTTAACTGATATCGCAGCGGCAGATTTTGGTGCTAGAAAATGTTTTTTTAAATCTTTAAGAAGTTTTTCTACAGTTTCATACTGTCGCTGTAAGCGTATTTTAGCATTTTGGGACAATCTAGTTTTTAGAACATAGGAAATTAATAATGTTTTACCGTTTACATCAAGCAAGTTATTATATAATTCTATAGCGTCAATCAATTGTCTTGTTACATTTTCGGAACCGTCCATTAAAGGCAGTAACGATGCAGCGGTCCTCAAATCAAATTTTTCACTCATCTTTTCGCTATCTGAATACTCTGAACTTGAACTTCCGGATTCAATTTCCGTTTGATCTTTATGACAGTCCTGTAACCTACTTTCTAAAATATTTCTACAGCCTAAAATTAACCTATCTATATCCCTAACACAATTCTTTGTTACAGTTATGCTTTCTGCCGAGTGGGTTTCTCGATTGAAATTTTTTCTTAAATTCCCAAATTCTGATACGAACTTATCTACTGTCTTAAATTTACGAGTAATATTTTTAAAATTTAACCTCCTAGCAATATTTTCCTTACCTAAATTTCTATGAAAAACCCTAATATCTTCTAACAAATATTGAAATTCGGTGGTTATAGACATTTACATATTTTGCAATTAAAAATTAAATTAACCTACGAACACTGCTCTAATGACATTTTCATTTACTTACGCACTTCCACTTAGTATGCGCGATCCAGGGTGGTTGCGTTCTGTTGAAAGGGACCTTTTGGTGTGTGTGTTTTCCTTGTTTTCTTTTAAATTTGCTCAGTACTTTTAGTAAGCTCCTTACGTATGCTTTTTGTTAACCTTTTTCTTGTATATACCCACACAATAGGCTACAAAAATTAAAAGAACACATATGAAAGCAATTATACCCAAAGTTTCGGCCACCGTGAGCAATTCAAGGCTTGTTCCAGTTGTTGTACCACCAGTATTTCCTGATTGGGCTATTATAACTTCCTCTTTTGACTCAGAACCTCCCATTTTAAAATACGTGCATCTGGACTTCGTCTTCAAGGGTCGGGTGTAGCACGTCGACGTCACTAACTATCGTTGCTCTGGCAGGATTTTGACTTTGGCAGGATTTTAGCATCGGCAGGATTTCGGCTTTGGCAGGATTTCGGCTTTGGCAGGGTCGCCATGTACTAAAACCATTCCTCTTGGTTTTCAGGGTAACCTTTGTACCCAATTCAATTAAAACTTCATTGTATTTATTAAACGTTTAATTGGTTTTTACTTAGGTTTTACATTGTTTCAAGCCAAGCTTTCAAACTAAACTATCACGACTCGCACGTTGACCGGACTTCCCAATGTAGCAGTAATGCTTACCTGTCAAGGCACGAGGCTTTCCACTTATTCAACTAAATTGACTATTTATATATAGTATGGTTATAATCTAAATACACTACAATTAATATTAATACTTATCTTAATCACTTACATTACATCAGCTTTAAACTATCTTATCTAACTGGCATACATTATTAGGCCTATCTGTTAAAAACCCTAATAAATATTGAATTTTTTTACAGGCTACAGAGACAAGTAATCGTAAAATCTGATATGGTAAAAAAAGAAAATACACTTGAAAAAATGAGTGCTATATTGCTTGTTCTAAGTGCTACTAGTGCTGTCAAATCCGTTACATTTTAAAATCCGGATTTCGGATTTTAAATTATCCGGTATCCAAATAATCCGGAATCCGCCGGATTTTTACTATCCGGATAAAATCCGTCTTGCAAATCCGTATCCGATAAGTTCACTATCCGGACTCATCCGGAAAATCCGCTATCCGGATTTATCCGAAGAATCCGATATCCGGATTTACCCTAAATAATCCGCTATCCGGATTTTTTTTTTAAATCCGATATTCGGATATAAGCAAAAATCCGTTTTCTGAATTTATCTGCCTGCCTTTATTTATTAAATTAAATTAAACATTTAAGTAAATTTACATAAATACAGTCTGCATTAATCTGGCATGTAGAATTTGTATGAATATGCAGTTAATTCAAATAAAAATTGTAGGTATTGTTACGGGCCAATTCTCACTACGAGAATTATGGGACAAAGAAAATCGCACGTTGGCGTGCTAAGAAATTTTCGGTACGGCCAAACGCGCTTTTCTTGGACCCGCAAACAAAAAAAGATGGTAAAGGCCAGCGGCTTGACTCAGGGCAGGAGGGGGGGGTTCGCTAAAATTGCTTATAGAGGAAATGCTTAAAATTGTGTACAGGATGCGTCGAAATAAGTGGGCGCCACCTTTCTAGTCCAGCTGGTTTCAAGGTTCTTGTTAAAGGCCAAGGACCCACAGCTACGGGAATCGAACTCACCTTTCTTTTGTGCTTTTTCCTAGATCTTAAAGCTTGCAAAATCCTTACACAGCAAGTACAAAAGACACAATAAGACACAGTAAACTTTAAAACACATATAATGATATGAATATTGGTAAGATATGACAAGGTTAACACCAAAAATCCGAATTACAGGATCTTAATTCTTGAGCGCTCGGAGAATAAAACTTGCCGTCGTTGACACACAATATTTATGTTAAAATGACTGTGTGGGTCAAAGGCGTAAAGTTTACAGGAAATGATGGCATAAAATTAGCGTCGGTATATAATTAATGCAAAACAAACAGTGGCTTCAGGTCACTGTTAATATTTTTTTTTATCGATGTAACAACAACGTCAATACATTTGAATTTTGCAAGATACGCGTGCCAAGCCGAAAGTTACTTTCCACAAGCACAAAACTTGGTAGTTTTTACCTTTCGTGGATGAGAAGGCTTCGCACAAGATCAAGGTGTCGAATCCATGTAGAAACTGTTGGAAGGGGTGGTTGATCCTGGGAGATGTTGACTTCGGCGATGCCAGACAGGGCTATATCCGAATAATCAAGGAGATCAACCCCCTGAGCTGCTCTATTTGATGGGGGCAAACTGCTGTCAACGATGTCAGCAAAATTCTCGAGAACGACGGAACGAACCAACAACCAGGCACAGCACTTGTACGATTTATTTATTTATTTATTTCCCTTTAACCTCACAAAGATCCGAACTAAGTTCGTAGGAACAATTAAAACTTTAATTGTCCAAAACCATGGCGACCATTTTGCTATCACTTATATAAATCCGACATTAATAAGTCGAGGATCTTTTGCACTACAGCAAAACACGATACGGTAAATCGTAAAAAAAAATAGCAATACGCCGCGAGGAAAAAAGGGAACGCTCTCCAGAGCTCAACCGTCGTTTTCGGAAGTCTCGCTTTCACTCCTTTTAAAATGCAATGGGAACCTGCACCCCCCCTCCAAAGATTGCACAATCTTATTAAATGTTACGCAAAAAAAAATTCTAGAAGGAATGTCGCGTGTAAGTTTTGGGAAAACCCTCGGGAAGCAATAGTGCAATATAGCAAAACAATTAATTCTGAGAAATGTTTTCCAGAGACTCCGTCTGCACGGTGAAAAACATCGCATCAAAGAAGGACCTTGAACAAAACTGAGACTCCTTTGTTTGTAAAATATTCCAAGATGAAAAACACGAACAAGCTTAACAATGCTTAATTCTTTTTAAAGACGCAATGTAACCAAAAGCATATCCAATATACAAACGGTAATTAAAATAGCGTAACCAATTCTTACGACGCGACAAATGAATTAAGAAATTTATTCATATACAGTGGGGAATTCGAAAATAACATAACAACATGATTTTCAAACCCATTCTCCTACAAATCCAATTTTTTTAAATAACTTCTGCTTGCGCTCAGCTTTAAAAAATATGCCCTGCTATCTCTTTAAACGCACATTCAGTACATTTAAGTGATAAAAAATATCCGGTAAATATGAAACGTGGGCTAGGCAAGCAAAGCCAATAAAACGATCCATCAAATAACTATTTTTCATTAATTAAAAATAGTCTTTATCTCGCAGTTCAAAATAGTAATTAGGAACCTAAATACTATCTCTTTATACTACATTTTCGTTACCTCTTTGCTATATATCTAATAGGGTTATTCAATAAGTTTTGATAGATGTAAAATCTGTATTTCTAAATGTTATAAATATCAAATGAGTTTGCAAATAAAACCGTAAAAGTGTTTGACAAATGTTTCTAGATTTTCTTAAAAAATTAAGCTTCAACATTAAACTTTCACTTGCGGGCAGCCAGCTATTATGTGTAGATCCACTAGGGGTCCGCGACACCTAGTCGGTCTAGAAAATATCTATTACGTAAATATCTACCACTGTTTTAGTTTTTACCCGATAAAAACCTCTTCTCTAACATTTAAAGAAGGCACATTAGCAATTGGTGTGGTGTAGACCTATTGCGAAACCGATCTCCTTCTGGGCAAAACATAGCTTATGGCCACGGTTCCCAAAGTGTGTTCCGCGAAACCCTGGCGTTCCGTGATAGCACCACGGGGTTCCGCAAAAGTCAGTAAAAATTATCTTTTCTTTGTCATGTGTTGGAAGAATGAGTAAAGCTTTAGCCCCTAAGAGGGCAATTGAGCAGCGGAGGAATATTCGCAAACTTTTAGAATAATAGTTACAGCATATATTAATCTTGCGAATGCGCTCTCAGCGAAGAGGGGAGTACAGACGTCGCCCAACTAGCAGTTTTACTTGTTTTCATGAGGTATCCTTTTGAAGAGTCTGTTAAAGAAGATCTGTTTCTATGCACACCTTCGGGGACCAATACAACTTGAGACGACATTTTTACAGTTACATGCGTAAACAGGATTACAACTGGAACAAATGTATCGAGGCATGCAGCGCTGGGGCTGCAACGATGATGGGAAAATTGAAAAATTGCGTCAAGGATGAAAAATATCGCACCAAATTGTACCAGTAGTCATTGCGTCTTACATCGACAGACCCTTGTAGCGAAGAACATTCCATCAGACATAAAGAAAGTTCTTGATGAGGCTGTAAAAAGTTTTTTGAAGTCTCGTTGATTGTAGACAAAACTCTTCAAGAAAGTATGCGCCCACATGGGAAGCCACCACCGATCACTTCTTTTACATACAGAAGTGAAGCGACTTTCAAGAGGTAAAGCCTTGGCCAGGTTTTCTGTCATTTGTCTCTAATGGGGAATGAGCTTACTCCGTCAAACAGATCGGAATGCTACGTGACGAAACTTGGTTCTTCAGTTGCTCATACCTGATCGACATCTTCAGAAAATTTAACAAAGATAATAGATCTTTGCATGGGAAAACTACCACTACTTTGATAGTGAGTGACAAACTATCATCTCTGAAAGAAAACTTCAGTTTTGGATGGCATGTATGAAGCACAACAACTTCGAATAATATGACCCTCTCCTGAATCAGTTGCTTACCCAAAATATATTGGAAATCTATTCTGATGCACAGAAGAATTTCTGTGAACATTTAACGGAACTCTTCAACTCTCTGTCTAAATACTTTGGAAACACTAACAGAGACACTGACTGGGTGGAAAACCCTTTCGTTAGCGGAGAAAAGAAACCTAAAATGTTATTCGTCCCTGAATTTGCAGAACTCATTGAAAGACAGTGCCCATCCTCCTTGAAAACCAACTTAAAGCCCTATAGTTTAATGAATTTTATATGGAACTGATGGGTGAATTCCCAAAAGTAGCTGAAAAGGCCATCAGATTTTTGCTTCTATTTGTATCCATGTATTTGGTATTTAGCTGTTAGATATTCATCCCAACTTCAAACTTATCACGAGGAGAAACATGTACCAGCTCAATTCCTCACATGAATGTTCGACGTATGAAAAAGTAAATTCTTTACGCAAAATGATATTCCTTTCTTTGCTCTATAGTTAGATCTTCGTCCTACGCTTTATAAATAACTCGCGTAAGGCTGATAATGTACAACAAGCTTTGCCGAATTGAGAACGCTGTATAATAATGTAGCGCAGATTAGATGTTTCGCAAAAGCGTGTGAGACTCTCAAGGGTTCCTCGGTCGAAAAAGTTTAGAAACCGTTGGCTTATGGATTGAGTTTGATTTTCCAGAATTACCATTATAATTTGGAGCAGCAACCCACCATACACAACTCCCCAGCCCGCTGGGAAACCGTGGGATCTTCATATCAAATACCTTCTCGGGAATTTCTGTCTTTCGATTTCGACGTTAAACTGTCCTCCTTAGCTGAGGAGAAGCACGCGGTGTCCAGCAGGGCGACATAAGAGGCTGCTGACCTACAATAGCATTTAATAATCTAAAAGAATATTATGCATAATTTCAATAGAATGTTTAGCTTTCTGCAGCTTGATATGTATTACCGAACATTAATAAACAATACTTTGGTACTATGGAGCAAGGATCCTATTTAACGACCGAGCACCAAATATATACGAATAAGAAGATAAAATTGGGGAGCAAGATTTATTTGCGTCTGTACAAGATTAGGTAAATATATAAACAATAACAAAAAACATATCAACCCCAAATCAGGCAACCCGATAAATGTAGCGCGTGTGCACTACAGTACATTGTGCTTTCAAATTCGCCGTTATTAGAGTTCTGTTATAGAGGACCCGATTCAAGTTTGCAACGTAAATTCAACGTATTGTTTGCCGCGCTGCACCTTATTTACTTTTATTTATATTTCTCTTAAAAATGACGTATTAGCACGTCCAAATCCATAGAAAGGAGCAGGCTGCTAAGAAAATCTATTTAATTTATATAATATTGTGTTGACTTTCTAACTCATATGATTTTCGATAGTCTATAGTTCATTAGTTATTATTACGGTAGATAAAACTACACACAAATGTCACAAAATAATAAAGTAGCACTTAATGAAGATTGGTGATGGGCATAATCCAATGGTTAGTATTCGAATGATTTAAATAATCGAGATATTCATTCGAATTAATCATTCGAATCCAAAACGCGCGCGCATTTCGGCAATGCGAGAAATGTCTCGCATGCTGCCTTTCAATTGATGACTCCCTAGCACTCCCGCTCTTGTCTCGAACTGTTTTTTCGGTTCTCGACAGGATTATGTTCTCTATTTACTTGCATTTCGTCACATTGTAAGATTAACCTGATTGTAAATGCCGTTTCATGGTTTCCTGTGTTATATTTTAAGTTATTAAATATTAACAATATTTCTAATTATTTTATTACAACTGATTAATAAGTTATATCTGTATAAGCATAGGTACGGCCAATTTAGCCACTAAATTTTTTAAGCGGTAACGTTATATCAAAAGGCGGACAGATTACAAATTATCATAAATGTTTAAGACCAAAGAATTTGGTTTGTCTGATATTTTCAAAGTGACATAAATTGCTGAAATTGTTTAATTTAATTATCCAGTATATGATAATAATATATTTAATTTAATAATAATCAATCTAAATAATTCTACAATTAATATTTTGAAGATAAGTATGGAAAAGTAGAAATAAATAATCGTAGCCAGCCCGGTGCGAAATTTTAAAAACTTACTTTGCTAATCTTAGCTGTATATGCGACCCCATCATAAAAAACAAGTCAAGTATGTTACTTTGTAGGTTACTTTTTAGTATCTTCTCGAACTACAAATTCATTCGAATACTCCAATTATAGACCGACGCAAACGATACTTCGATTACCAACTGAACAACGAAACAAAAGGAATCTGAGCATTTGTAATCGTTCGAATGACTTACGCGCACCTCGGAGATGCTTGCATAATCTAATATGTCAAATTATATCATTCGATATGCGCGCGTCGCTACGAACGTTTTCGAGAAGTTTTTGTCATTCGAATTAATTGCTCGCATCTCGAGTTATTTCGAGGTATATGCATATTTGAATATTTCGAATGATTTCATTCGAGATACACTCATCAATAGTGATCGATAATCCTCAATTCCATAACCTTTTCAAACGATAAGGATGTTTAATGTCTGTATTTTACACAACAAGAAGTAAATAGCATTTATGTATAAATACTCGTACAAATACAAACATCTTCGGTATACCAAACCAGGCCACTTAAATATCCTAACCTAACAGTAATACTAGTTCTTTCTAATGATATTTAGAAATTTCTATGCAGAAACAATTAAGTTTAGTAAAAATGTGAATCTGAATCAAAGAAGTGTTCCAAAAAAGAAAGTTTTTTTAATGAGTGCCCAATGCTGTTTGTCAGATTCTGAAAGATTCAGAATGTATAATTAATTCTCTATTAAATAATAAAAAAATCAACAATAAATAAATATTTCAGTTTAAATTTATTTTAGTTTAGGTTGCTTTTTAGTTTTTAAAACTATGGTGTGCGTTGGTGTAAAAATTCATATTCGAGATCATATCTGCTCTAGAAGCCCAGAAGGCGAAAATAATTCGCGAAGCACCTAGCCTGGATTTTCCCAAAGCGCCAGTAATAATCTCCAAGTGTTTACATTAGTATATTTGAACCAACAGTATAAACTTCCGGCAGTTTACAGTATACACAGGAAAATCCACGCATATATTATAACATTATATTTGAAAACAAACAGTTAGGAAACTTACTTCTTAGTTCCCATTTCAGGTTCAAGAAAAAAATGTCTTCTTTTCATTATTTCTTTAATATTTTATAAAAGCTAGCCGGAGAAGTATGATACAGACATACGCGGACAGACAGAAATATACAGGGTGATTCACGTAAACATAAATATTAACGACTTCCTTAATACACTGCTCAACAAAATTAGGGGAACACTTCTTTAGCCGTGCATAATTTTTCAAATTAAAGACAGGCGCAAGTATCAACTTTAATACAGTCGAACTCATTTAAGACGAGCTTGGATACTACGAGATCCCGGTTATAACGAGAGTTTATGATCTAAATGGTTGGAATCCTATGATTTATGGTTAATATTTCCCGCTTACAGCGATTGCTCTTCCCGGAAACAACGAGCAAAAATTTAAATATTTTAGCGTTTCCAGTTTCTGTTATTCCGAAAATATAAATTTACCGTGACGTAAAAGGTATTTACAAACATCTGAAACCCATTTTAGGTCAAACTTCTGGGAAATTTCAATGCGCTGCGTGTTATGCACTTTTGCGGGGCGGATGTACCGGCTTACTACCTACAATCCGGGTCATAATAATCTCTAAATTTTACGAACTTTATTTGTTCGTTGATTACTAGGAATTTTTAAGATGCTTATTTAGCGACTTAAAAGGGACAGATAATTACACTCTCCTCTACTTTGACTAAACATTTTATTTTATCATTCGTGAGAAAGTTGGAATAATACGTGAACTAGAAAACGGTATAAAAAATTCTGTCGTGTGTAAAAAAATACGGCTTACCATCATCTACTGTATCAACGTTGTGGAAAAACCGACATTCATCTGTTTCAGCATTTGAGAACAATCTTAGTGAATGCAAAAAATTTAAAAAGTGTTTAAAAGACGATGTTGATAAATCGCTTATCGTGTGGTTCAAAAATCAACGAACTGCTGGTTTACCCATCAATGGACCAATTCTAAAAGTGCAAGCAGAAAAGTTCGCTGATCAACTTGGCTATAAAGACTTTAAATGCAGTAATGGTTGGATTGATCGTTTCAAAAACCGAAACAATATTGTTTACGGAAAAATAAATGGGGAAGCAAACTCCGTAGATACACAAGTAACAAGTGAATGGTTAACAAGTGTATGGCCGGATTTAAGACGGAAATTTAGTGATGAGGACATATACAACGCTGACGAAGCTGGGTTATTTTTTAATTTAACGCCGGATATGACTTTCAAATTTAAAAATGTTAAGTGTGTTGGTGGAAAGCTGTTAAAAAATCGCCTTACAGTTTTGGTCTGCGCTAATATGACGGGAAATTGTAAACAAACAAAAACTGTTGGTTATCGGAAAATCGAAAAATCCGCGTTGTTTTAAGAATGTCAAGAGTCTCTCAGTTGATTATTCTGCCAACAAAAAAACTTGGATGACTTCGATAGTTTTTGAAACCGAAATTCGAAAATGGGATGAAAAATTACGCAGAAGTAATCGAAAGATTTTGTTATTGGTAGATAATTGTCCAGCGCACCCGGTGTTGCCAAATTTAACCAACATTACGCTTGTATTTTTACCTCCAAATGCGACTGCTGTCCATCAACCCATGGACCAAGGTGTTATAAGAAGTTTTAAAAATTACTTCCGTCGATTACTAGTGTTACAGTTAATCGACCGCATGGAGAAGAAACGCGATACTAAAATAAACGTGTTAGACGCAATTCGTTTAATGAATGACGCTTGGAATAGTGTTACTACGACAACAATTCAAAATTGTTTTAAAAAAGCTGGTCTACAATTAAACGCCCCTGTTAGTGAAACTTTTGATGAAGAAGACGATCTCCCTTTGTCCGAGTGGCTACGAAGAAGAAATCTGAATCATTTTGAAAATTGCGCGTCTATAGACGAATTCATTGATGTTGATGTAGGAGTGGTTACTTCCGGATTAAAAACTGACGTCGAAATTTTGCAAGAAATTAAACAAACGGAAGTTGAAAGTGACGTCGACGATGTTGCCGATGACGACTATGTGGAACCTGTGCCTGTTTCGTACGCTCAAGCAGATGATGCATTGGAACTATTGACCCGGTTTTTTGAATCAAAATCAAGTAGTGACGAATTACTTAGTTCCCTAAGTGTTCTTAGACGCAATCTCAGGGATCTACGATTTCAAGCACAAAAACAGCAAATAATGGATGACTTTTTAGAGAAACCAGCTAATGTCTAATATGTATTAAAATTATGTACCTATATATAATGTATATTATGTGTGTATGTATATATATAGCATTCATTTTATTTTTATACATAGTATGTATGTAGTAATTCTGAAATACATATAGTATGAACCCACATACTTTTTTTACGTCTTAATGTTGTTATTAATTTTTGTAATTTCCCGGTTATTACGTTTATCGGATATAACGAGCAAAAATTCACAGTCCTGAGTATCTCGTTATAACCGAGTTTGACTGTATATTAAAAAATTATTTTGAAAAACTCTTAGACCAAACACAAACATGATAATTCCAGCAGAAGTCTCATGATAATATAGGAACCAACTACGGAAGAAATAAAACATAATAGGAAGCTGCTTCTTCTTCTTCTTTCCTGTTCCCTGTTACCCTATCCAGGTGTCAGGTTTGTCGCTGATGATTACGCTATCCATTTCTTCCATCCCTTCCGGTCTCTGGTTGCTTCCCCTTCGTAGTTCCATTTCGACTATTTGATTTTCCCGTGACTTCCTTGGTTTTCCTCTTTTCTGTTCACTAATCCTTCTTGCTCCCATGATTTTTCTTGGCAGATTATCTGTTGACATTCTGTATAGGTGTCCATACCATTCCAGTTGCTTCTCTTCAATTTTACTACCCACAGGCTTTTGTTGCAGTGCTGCTCTGATCTCCTCATTTCTTATGTGGTCTAATTTTGTTTTATTCTCTATTTTCCTTAGTACCCTCATCTCGGTAGCAGTCAGTTTAGATTGCTGTTTTTGCTGAATAGTCCACGTTTTGCTCGAGTACAGCATTATAGGCGCTACTACTGTATTATATATCCTTAGTTTATTCTTCTTGCTTATTTCCCTTTTCCCAAAAATAGTTCTGCTTAAGGTTTAGTATGCATTATTTGCTTTCCTCGTTCTATTCACTATTTCCATGTCCAGTTTGCGGTCTTCGGGGAATACACTTCCTAAATATTCAATTGTTGATACCTCTTCCAATTCTACTCCATTATACTTGAAATTGTATGGCTCGTCTTTTATTGCTTTGTTAAATATCATGACCTTGCATTTGTTTGTACTGACCTTTATTTCTAAAATGTTTATTTCCTCCATCCATGCCTTTAATAGCTTCTGCATTTTCTTTTTACTATCTGCTATCAATGCAATGTCGTCTGCATACAGTAGGGCTTCTATCTTTAATGGGTTCATGTTCCTATAGCCTATTGTTGTTTTCAGATCTGCATGCCTTCCTTACGTTTTTCAGAATTCTGTCCATTACTACTATGAAGAGTAGTGGGCTTAGGCTATCCCTTTGCTTGATTCCAGCATGTGGTCCGAGTCTATATTAGCACCTCTGTATGATCTCGTGTCTTTTATTCTCGTGATGTCTTTCCTCTTTAGGAATACGTAATGTATTTGGTTGCCTGTATCTGATCCTACGTAATTTTGTGAATTTTTTTGTACATAAATTTTGTGCTTCCTAGGAACATGCCCGCCTCTGCTGCAAAGTTACACAACTTTTCTCCGTTGTTGTCTGTCTTCTCATGTATTGTGTGCATGCCAGTTACTTTTCTATAGTATGTTTCTTTTCCTATTTGTGCTTTGAAATCCCCTACAATGTTTGGTTATGTCTCCTTTTGGCGTCGCCTCATTAATTCTTTCTAGCTCCTCATACAACGATTGTTTTTCTTCGTCTTTATCCTTTTCGGTCGGCGCATACACGTTTATAATCGATATTTTTATACTTTATCGACTTATACTTCAGACACATTAACTGTAGTTTCAAAAGTGAAATTTTACGATAAATTAAAACAGTAAAGAACATATTTTTGTTGAATCGGACGAAGATGAGGATGAGGACGAAGGCGAATCTAATGTCATGCCCACATTTGAACAAATTTATTCTTCGATTGAAAAGCTAAAAACTTTTATGGAGTCTAGAGATAACGTACCTCAAAATATTTATAAGTCTTTAAATGTGGTGGAAGATTTTGTAGAAAAGGAGACGTGGTTATGTAAATCACAAAAAAAATTACCGAATAATTTGAAATAAACAAATAATTTTTTTCGAGTGATGTTTTTGGTGTGTTTTCTGTAACTCGAAGTTTCCCTTACTCGAATTTTTTTTCTTGTCCCTTAATATTCAAGTTAGGGAAGTTCCACTGTACCTACAAATATTCACAAACACAACTAGCGTAGACAAAAATTATTCGGGCATACCTACATTAACAATAAAAAGAAAAATAATTATTTCTAGAGATTTACATAATAACTAAGAAAACAAAAATTAGTATTTACAAATACTTATAACAATAATATAAAATAATCAATTAGAAATGTAGAAACTTTTATTCTAAGATCTCAACGTGAGCACAGTGAAAACAATTGCTGTCGGGGGCGTGACAAAAATTGGGAGTTCCATTTAAAACAAAAGAAAAACGTAGTTCAGGTACTCTACATCCAATAGATTGGTGTGTATTTAAAAAAAATGCTAGAACATGTAAGTTTTGTTTTTTTATCAAAATTAATTACACCAACTTCCGTCAAATTGAAAAAACGTTTCTGATCAAGTGGGGTCAAGTGAGGTAATTCTGAGACACCCGAAAAAAGTAGGTAAAAATGACCCACACTTCAATATGACTTTCTCGTATACTTATTTGCAAGCTATATGCAGTTTCATTAAGCCGTATATCTATCCTATCATTAAATAAAATTGTTACGTTACTAAGTTATGTAGATTAGTTTTAAAAAAATCCGGAGTAAAATACTACATTTTTGCATTCACTTGGTGAAAATTTTACAACTCTTTCAGTATCAGTTAAATGCATACTCTGATTGACATAATATAAAAATCTGTGGTAGAAAACACACTGGGGATGCTATGTATATCTGGATGTATTACAATAGTTGTCAGTTTCTTTATTTAAAAAAAAATTAAAACTGTAAGGGGTAAAAATGAGACACCAAAGTGGGAAATTATAAGACAGTAAGTGGGTAAAACAGAGACAGCGTTGAACGAGTTTAATGTGAGTCAGCAGTCAATGTCATCGCGTCGGTGCAATATTTAGTGGTAATATAATCGTTGCAGTGATCTTTATTCTATAGGTACTAGTTTCCTTGTTGGAGATTAAATAGATTCTTGCTATCAATTAATGCATGCTTTTCTGTTGAGGTTAGAGTTGTTATGGTATTAAAAATAAATTGAATTTAAGAAACATGCCTGTTTGCAAGTAATTAGAGCTCCTTTTCTGCTTGCTTGCAGATCTGTCAAAATGCCGCGTAATTACATACCGAAACCAAAAAAATATGCCGAAGATGATTTGCAAAATGCGTTAAAGGATGTAAAAAGTCATAAACTTACTTTACGAGCTGCTTCGCGAAAATACAACATTGACAAATCCCTTTTATCTAGAAGAGTTCATAACAAAGGTGTAAATAAACGTGGACGCCGAACAGTATTTACTGCTGCTGCAGAAGGAGAATTAGCGGGAATGCTGATAAGTATGGGTCGCTGAGGATTTGGACTGTCAAAAAAAAGAAGTAGCAGCTGTCGTACAAGAGTACGTTTCTATGGATCAAATAGACACTCCTTTTAAAGGAAACAAACCCAGTAGAGAATGGCTTATGGGCTTCCTTTCTCATAATAATCTTTCAGTAAGGAAGCCCGAACCTCTAGAACAGTGCAGACGAAGTGCTACTAGCGATCCGTTTGTGATATATAGATTTTACGATCTTCTGGAGAAAACCATAACTGACCTAGATGTATTAGATAAACCACATCATATTTACAATCTCGACGAAACTTCTGTTAGTGCAGATCCTACAAGGATTAAAATTATAGCTGAGAAAGGTCAGAAAGTCCACAGGAATATTCAAGGAAGCGGCAAAGAGAACACTACTGTGTTGGCCTGTGTATCAGCTGCTGGTGAGTTAATGCCACTACTCATCATTCATCAAGCTGCATATCTTTGGTCAAATTGGAGAGAAACAGCAGATTTACCTGGAACCTTATATGCCGTTTCAGAAAAGTGTTGGATGAACACCCAAGTATTTAAAGAATATTTTACCTATTTTGCAAAATCAGTTAAACAAAGACCAATATTACGGACATGTAACACATCTCGATCCTGTTCTTCAGTTGGCACAATCGGAGAACATTACCATATTAAAACTGCCAGCGCACACTACAAACGTACTTCAACCCCTAGACGTCTCTTGTTTCAGACCATTTAAATTAAGTTGGGATACAAAATTAATTGAATGGCAACGCGAAAATCAACGCAAATTTTCGAAAAGTGAATTTGCAAATTTGTTATGCTCTATTTGGAATGACTCAATCACAGCAACAACAATCGTAAGTGGATTTCGTGCAACAGGTCTATATCCCCCAAACAGCAACAAATACCCAATCCGAAGATTTGATCCGGAAAAACTACACCGATATAACGATTTGCAAACAAGAACTGAAGATGTGGAACAACCAACGGGTTCAAACATAACCCAAATCGATGTTCCAGATGGAAGCTTAAATGAAGTTCAAACATCAACCCAAAACGAAGTTCGAAACTCAGCCCACAGCGAAATTCCAGGCACTAGTAAAGATGTATCCCTATGTACTTCTACGTCACAAAGCTTTGCGCCAATTCTCTTAGATAAACTAAGAAGAACGCAAGTTCCAAACCAAACTAGAAAAAGACCAAGGGAAAGTGGTAACTTCAGAAGATTTGATTGAGGCTGCAAAGGAGAAAAAGGTTATGTCAAAGAAAACTATTAAACAGCCAAAGTTAGGAACTAAGGTAAAGAAGAAGGTTACAGATTCCTCGTCGTCAGATGATTTTACAGAAGAATGGATACCTTCTGGGGAAAGCGAGGACGATATAGATTGGGCGAAGATAGATAGTGATGTAGAAGATTTTAGAACGGAAGCTACAACAGTTACTGATTTAAACAATAAATATTACCAAGAAGGAGATTACATACTAGCAAACTTTCATAGCAGTAAAGGAAAGAGATGTTTTCGCTGTGTTTGTATTGTCACACCAATTGAAAGGCAGCTATTAGAAGTTAAGGCATAGAACGCAATAGATGTAAGTGAAATACATTCATCATCTTGTAACGTGTGATTTCTGACGCATAGTGTATATCAGGAGTGTTTCCCATTGCAGCGTATTATACGACCTACTTCGGGCTTCGATTCAAAAACTTGTTCTCATTTTTACGTTCTGGGCATCGATCGGGGATTTTCGATTTTGAGACAGCAGTCAAGTGGGAAGAAGAACGCTTTCAACTTTCAAGAAGTGTAGACTTGAATTTTTAATTAAGGTCGTTATGACTGGGATGATATTCCAATTTGTGAATTTTCAAGTTATTAGGGGAAGTTTAAACATGGTAAGTGTGGTAGTAAATTGTTCCCAAGGAGTAATCCTAATTTAGTGCACTGAGGAGAGTTTTTCTTCTGCCATATTAACATCTTATGGTAAGATTAGAAGGTCCTTATTCCACTTGTTTATTTTCTAAGACAGTTGAATTAATTTAGGCAAGCAAATGGTAGCCGGAAGAGTGGAAAAACATCTGGAACCTGATCGAATTTATAACGACGTGGGAAATTCCGCGAGCCGATAGTTTCCAGGCCAGGAATCTCAGCGCAGGTGTGCGTATAGCGAGTACTTCGGATAAAGATAACCTACGTTCAAGGTTTGTGAGTCTACTTTTTACCTTACCTGCGTTGGGTTGATAAGTTCATGTAATTTATAGAACTATACAAAAACGAATAACAGCAACTCGTTTAATTGCGTAGTCATATTTATAGTGAATTATAATAAATACTCGACAAAAATTTTTGTATTTAGTTAAATATTTTATTTGGGAAAATTATTGTTCAGATTATAATAATTATATGTATATTGAGAACTTGTTAAATGGTCTGCAGAGTACGAGATATTATTTTCTGATTCAAAGTTCATACAAAAGGGGGAATTTTGCGTAAATTTTATAATTATCCGTGCGTATATACCATTTATTTTGGGTAATTAATCTAGTTTTGTGTATGCGAGGCCTCGAATAGTCGATTCTAGACGTGAAATCGGTGGTTTGTGTAACATTTTTGAAGTGGTGAAACGTTCGTCTTTTTATCTCAATGGTTATCCATTCATTTTAACTCAATGGGATATGCGACGTTGTTTTTTTTTGCATTGTTTTAAAAATCATGGCCTACGTGAATTTCTATAATTGCTTCTAGGAAATTGGGTCCATGCGCGGCTGATTATTGTTTCTGCTAGCTCCGCACAATTCATTCCTGCTGGCATTCTTTCTAGTAAAATAAAAGACGCATTTTGGCAGTGAAAGCGTGCACACCAGTTAATTCCTGAGTGCAATTTTTTGTCTTCGAAAATTTTGAAATGCCTTTTTGAGCTACCTTATCTTGTGAGTGTTTAACTACAATGCCTGTGCCTTCGTTTATCTGTCGTATGTTACCGGCATCGATTTGATAGCTAAATAATTCAAAAACTGTGGATAAGAGTGGTGTTCTGATTGTTGCGCAATTCCTTGCAACTTCAAATTTCTTCGGCTGCATCTCTAATAATGCTAACCTGCAGTCCCATAAAGAAGGGACACCCTGTCGAAAAATCTGCAATCCAGTCTTCGCTCAATTTGAACAAACAACAAACAATTGCTGTCGTATTCGTCAACTAATAATTACACGTAGTCCTGTGACGTCATCCAATTATGACGTGTTTGCATTCCAAGAACAAAGGTATGTTCGAAACGCCCTAATTAATGAATTAGGTAAACAGTGCTTAAATGAACCAACGTAAACTTTCAAAGTATTTCTTCGATGTTGGTGGACGTTTGTTTTTAAATATATTTTCTACATTTCATTGTTTAAAATAAATAAACTTTTTGGAATTATCACTTTAGCTTAAGGTGTGTTAAAAGAAATCTTTTATGAAATATGTAGTATTTTAAATGCACTGAGAGCTCTCAAGGAATATTTGAATTTTAATCTTTTGTGTGTCTTTACTAAATGTCAAATTTGAATTTATCCTGTTTGTAATCTGTTATTATGAAATGTTTAAATGTGTTATTTTAATAAATTCATTCTTGTTCTAATTAACTATGGTAATTTTTGTTTTTTTTTTGAGTTTCTCCTTTTGCTCAAATACTAAATTTAATTACTTAATCAACTTTAATCTTCCAAAAAGGAGTGGCGCCCTAATTAAGGGACTGATTTATAAATCATTTCGTCATGTTCAACAAAAGCCCACAACTCTAAAGTAAGTATGATTTAGCTAGCCGAGGCTTTCCTTGTTCTTACTAAATTATTGTGACTTCGGCCTTTTGGTTCGTTACAGTGGATAAACGTTTCTAGTTAATACTGATCTACGCATTATTGTTTTCCCTAGAGATTTTGGGTTCCGCTCTGGATTAAAAAGTTAAATCAGAGAAATAACGTACTGTGGTCCGTTCATTTTGGTTAATGAATGTGAATTTATATACATATAAATACTTGGGATTTTGTTTTTTGTATTGTGTATGCTTCAAACATATATACGTTTGTATTGAGTAATTAGTTTTTTGACCATTATATTGGGAATTCTGTCAATCATAACTGTGTTTTATTCTGTCTTGGAGAATAAGTTTAATATTATCAATCAAGGTAAGTTCGCATCCAGGAAGATTCCTGTTTACCAAAATATTATCTTCAAGGAGGAAAGGGTTTTTTTAAACAGGTGGCGCCTAGGCTTACATCGAACTACCCTTCTTCGACTGTAGCTAGTCGAACCCTTGTCCTTGATACCAGGACCTTGCTTAGAAATTGATACTTCGCTTTTGTGTGCATAAAACCATTTTTGTTGTGGCCGTCTTATAACTAGGCGTCACAATCTGTTAAATATAAATTACCAAATCCTAAGGCGGTCACTGTAGGAAGCAGAAGAAAGTACGTTTTTGAAAACCCTATTGACATTCTGGAAAAATAATCTTTTAAGTTAACTTTGAGTTGCTTTTGTTCCTACAAAAATGTAGTAGTTATTATAGTTTACTAGTTATCGTTGTTTAAGTTAGATTGCATATTGAAATTACCATTAAGTTTAAAAAAATAGATTAACTTTACTTTAAAAATGTATAACTCTGCTTGTATTAAAATTAATAAAATAATTTTGTCTTTTTCAGAATCAGTTTTGAGCACACTGTCTTATTTTTTACCCACCCGTTCAATAAAGTTAAAGAACAAGAGAAGTAGAGCGGTGTCTTAGAATTTCCCACATTTGTCTCATTTTTTCCCGAATCCGCGGGGAAAAATAAGACACATGTTTTTGAATTTCTATTTTTTACTAATATGAAATCATAAAATCTAAGTATTCCAATGAAAAGGCCATTGTAAATAAAGTCGTGTACACCTAAAACAAAAACTATGCTATGCAGCGCACAGAAATTATAGGAAGAAAATTTGTTTCATTATTACCTCACCTGACCCAAGGAGTATGTTTTGTAGGAATATAACAAAAAAACTTGGGCAAGTTATATATCAAATGAAAGCACATTTCATATACTTTAAAATAATGTATATTACATTATTTGAACAAGTATCGCTAAATATGTACATTTATTTAAACTAGAAACTGCACGTTTATGGGGGAATAATACTCGAAATTTAACAGCCTATAACTTCGAAGCCCTTAATATTTCAAGCCCCAAAATTTGTACTTTTACATGTCTCCATATACTGATACCTATCCGTTAATTTCATTAAAATCGGTGATGTGAAGGTTCAAACATAAGTTGGCTTTATATGGAACGACCCATTACTTTTGTGAGCCTTGCACTATGTTCCTGTAGCTTATGTCACCCAATCCATTAACATTCATACAGGAAAAGCCCTTCCACCACCAACGCCCAATTCACACGTACTAAAAAAGGATTCTCATGGTTTTCAGCAAACCTACCATCTTGATGGTCCTGTCCATTAGCGGCGGCCATAACCTGTGAATGCTGATCCATATCCCCCCTGCTAGGCAGCAGCAATCTAGCTTTGGTAGCACCAACGAGCGCGCTCATCTGTTGATGGCCGATCATATTACCAGAACCGGGATAAGCAACACTAGGGTGTCCGGGACTGCCAGGGGCGGACTGACTCACGTCCACCATTTGCTCTGGCACTGGCGAACTTTCACGGGACAGAGCATCCGGGGTCATTATTCCTGATGACATTACGTGGTTGGGAGATGCGGGAGCACTTCTATAAAATGCAAGTCGTAATTTTAGTTTTGAAAAGTGTGCGGATTCTAAAATATGAACATCGATGAGAAATAGAATGCAAATGAGTCTGACCTTGAACTTAAACCAAACGGAGCCCTGAAACATGGCACACCCCTTTGCCGCCTCCTCCGGAAAGCTTGTTCGATTAATTTTGCTTCGGATTGTGGGTCAATTCTCCAGAAACTTCCTTTGCCGGGTTCTTCTTGACTCCGTGGCACCTAGACAGAAAAATATTTAGATTGATATATCTTATTTCTATAAAAGAGGAGCTTTTCCCAATTAATTTTTCGCTATCTTAAATAGTTTTTGGTGCTCCTTCCATTCACTGTATATTGTCACTAGAAAGGCAAAGAAACATTGAACACAAAAATCTTTGTTTAATGAAACATCCTGTTCGTGTTTTTATAATAAGTAAAAAGCATATTAAATTCTAAATACAATAGTACTGCCAATTTTGCATCAAAATTAAGTTTATAATGACAAAACATTATTGAGTCCACAGTTGGAAAGAAAATAATCACACTGCTGGGGAATACATAATATAATATAACAGAAAAAAAAAAGTGTGGTGGTAAAACAGAGAGCGCTCGCTTTCTGAATAAAACGTCGATTCTGGATTGGGTTCAAAACCTACGCATTATTAAGCTCGGATTCGACGTTAAACTGTAGGTTTCTACCTTAGCGCTGAGGAGAAACACGTGGCGGAGAAGAGGCCGATGCCCAGCAGTGAGAAGAAAAGCCTGTTAATGAGTGACAACAGAAAAAGGATTACACAGTGCTTGCTAATGTAAATGTTTAAAGTATCTACACTTATTTTTTATGCTGCGCATTTGTTGTATGGAAGGTTACCACCATCGTGACTACGTTTTCATTAATTTTCCAGCTGTATTAGAATTAATTATGTGCACCACGTTTCAGGCAATTTTAGTGGGCAGTTGCAGGGCTAACTGGATTGTCAATACTTGTTGCAAAAAGCAAAAGGTCTTTCGTAAGAGAATATTTTTTTGTTGGCTTCTCCTTTGTTTTTCTAGTAACTATTTTTCTGCTGGAACTGTTGAAGAGATCATGATAACCATTTACAATAACAAATAAAATATCCACTTCTACAGGAAATGTTCAGTGCAGGTTGAAAAATTAACCACCTTGTTTAATTAAAGCAAAATATTTTAGTAGTTAGCGGCTTACCTTAATAAAATATCGATTAAGACTAAGATTATGTCTAATAGAATTCTGCCATCCCTTGTCAGCCGTACGGTAATATGGGTAGTGCTTGGTGATGTAGCTGTAGATACCAGAAAGTGTCAACTGTTTATCAGGAGCACTTGCAATAGCTTGTACTATTAGTTGTGCATAGGAATATGGCGGTTTTGCATCATCTTTACTACTACTGGCACCATACCCATCATTTACTACAACTGAAGGCATCTAGAAACAAAACAAAAATAGATATAGGGAACACTAATTAGAGTTGAGTTTTAATAAACCCATTTAACCCATTTTTTAGTGTTAGAAATATACAAACTGCTTAAAATATCATCAGTTTAAATGTTTTTATTACTTTTTTCCCAAAAACAAAATCTAAACATTCAAAAATTTGAAATATAATTGAGTAGTAGATATCATCATCATCATCATCTGACATGGAGCTGACTCAAGAGCCGATCCTGGATACGCCAGGCCCAACCCATACACAAAAATTCAAAAGTGATCAAGTATAGGTAATTTTAGATTAAATGAAATAATTTATTCTTGGTGAATATGTCATCTCAATCATTTAAAACAAAAAAAAAAAAAATACTGCTACTGTTCTCCATTTTAACAAGTGCTGGTGCTTAAAGTAATACTGAGTGAAAATGTTTCCTACTTGACTACAAATGTAGAAATATTCAATTACAATGAAACTCGGATATAAGGACATTAAAGGGACTATACAATTTTGTCGATATAGGTAACCGAGTTGTCGCTATACAGAAGATGTAGGTGTTGTATCTAATTCTTGTTTATTGTTAAAACATCTGAAAGATTAAGAATTTAAGTCAAAGCTTAACCCTTTGAGTACTGGTGGTTACACCTGAAAACCACCTTTTAATAAATTTGTACAAAGTGGTTTTTTAAAAAGTCAATTGCAGCAAGCCTAGAAAAAAAGCTATTCCGTCTGCAGTCAGCTGTAATGAGCTTTGAATGACATTTACCTGTATGTCAAACTGTGTGACAGTTCAGGTAGTTAAAAATTTTGGCCCAACAAAATGTGAAAATGAACAAGTATTTAGTTGCAACTGATTTGTAATTTATTAAGGTAAGTAAATTACAGGTTTTTCGTCAAGATTTCTTTCACAGCAAGTGTTCGAAATGTCCAGCTCCTTGCTCTATACACAATCTTGCTCGTTTTTGTAAACTTCGAGACACATTTTCGAGCATGTGCTGTGAGTTATTTATTTCGTTGCATTTATGAATTATTCTTGCTGTAAACTCATCTAAATTTTGTATTGGTGTCTGATAAATTGAATTTTTCACATAGGGCCAGACAAAAAATCCAAAGTTGTTAAATCACAGGACCTGGGTGGATAAGCAACTGGAGTGTTCCGACTGATTACTCTATTGCCGAAGAATTCCTGAATAAAATTCAAGTTCTCCAGAGTACAATGAACAGGCGAGCCATCCTGCTGGAAGTACCCTTCCCGCAGCTCTTGGTCATCTAACTGATTAATAAAAGGTTCCAAAATCTCTTCGCGATACCTTAATGCATTGATTGTCCCTTGAAAGAAAATTGGTCCTACAAGTCGTCGTCGGCTAAGGCCAATCCACACGCCAAGCTTTTGCGGATGAAGTGGTGTTTCTCTAAACGCATATGGATTCTCCGCAGACCAAATTCTCATATTTTGGGAGTTCACATATCCAGATAAATAAAACCATGCTTCGTCCGAAAAAAACACGTTGTTCAAGTCGTTGTCTTTAGGAAATGCGTTTAAAAACCATTGACAATATCGTTCTCTTAGAGGCATGTCTGCTGGTAGAATCTGATGAACTGAAGTTACTTTATATGGGAATAACTTTAAATCTGCTTTAAGAATATTCCTCGAGGTTGTGTAAGACAAATCAATGCGCTGTGAAAGACGTCGAAGTGAAGTTGAGGGAGCTTCAGCCATTATTTGTCTAACATTTTCCAGGACGTCTGGTGTGCGTTCTGTAGGTCTACCGCTACCATTTCTGCGTGTAACACCACCTGTTTCATCGAATAATCCCACAGTGTGCCTTAGAGCATCGTAAAATCGAATGTATTCAACAATTCCAAAATGGTCTGTAAAATCGTTGAAGCATTCCTGGATCGAATACCGCCACTCACCATTTATGATGATTCCAGTTCGGTAATAAGCTTTTACCATAAATATCTTATGCTGCACTGTGAAATTCATTTTTGAATAAATAATTGAAGCTTCTTTATTTAATTATTGGCAGCTATGCTATTACAATTTTCATATTGTCAGATTCTAAAGCTTAATATAGACGGGACAACCCCTAGGCTACTGCAATTGACTTTTTAAAAAATCACTTTGTACTACTACTATGTGCAATTCATTTAATAATCACAATCTATCTAGCATAAGTTTATCCAAAGGACCTGTTAAAACTTTATCAAAGATCTACATGCTACTAATTTATGTACATCATGATGACAAGAGATCGTGTGGTATTGTAACGCCTGTTTGTGTAATATCATATTCTAATTTAATGTTCAAATTGATTTTTCATATAAGCCTAAATAATAAATAAATTCATTCTGTTCTAGTTTTAAATGTTAATTTTATGAAAAGATGTTGATTATTAATAAAGGTTAAAAATTCATCAATGTAATCAAATGAACTATTAAAACTTGCCAAAATATTATCAACATAATGGAAACAAAAGATAATTTTCTTATGGTAGATTGATTAAAAAATTTAATCCATACATAGCCAACAATGGTGAAACAACTTTTCTCATTGATAGGTAAGCATCTCTGTAAAGATACATTTTAACATTAAAAACAAAATAATACTGTAAAGTTCAAGTAATTGAACAAATTAATTCTGTTTCGTTACTTCAACATTTGGTTTATAAAAATATTATGTAACATGGCACTCTCGAGGTGGTACCTGCAAAAACACATGGTAGCACCAAGCCAAACAGTTTGCCTTGTGTTGGTAAATGTAATTCTGATAATTTGTAGATTAATTTAAAAAAATATTCAGCTGATTTATTTGGGTGTATTCTAAACTAAAAATTATACAGGGTGTCCCACGACGTGAGGTCACTACTTCACCTATGTGTAGGAGCGGCGAAAGGAAGTAGAAACCAAAGAGTGGTCATTTTCTCTAAATCGACTATTAAAGAAGTTATGGCCTGTTTTAGTTAAATACTGAAGCAGCAGAAACAATAAATGATATTTAGTGGGATTTGATACAAACTGTCAACGCTACTAGGGAAATGATATTATTTACTTGTATGTTAAACAGTAAAGCACCCTAAAGTTGATTTCTTTGCTTGAGCTTATTAAGTGTTAATAATGTATACTTCTACAACGCGAGAGTATGCTGATATCCATTACATGTATGGTTTTTGTGATGGAACCTCAGTAGTAGTAGCTGGAGCATATAGGTTAAGATTTCCAAATCGGCGACTACCAACCCGACGAGTTTTCCAACGAGTGCACAACCACCTACGTGAACACGGAACTTTCTTGAAACCATCGTCTGAGCATCCAATACTGCAAGTACAAGACAATGAGGACAACATACTGCGAGAAATTGATGATAATCCCAGCACCTTTGTTCGTCATGTATCTGCACAAGTTAATGTGCCACGAATGCGAGTTTGGAGAACATTAAAACGTCATGGTTTATATCCATTTCAAATCCAGCCCGTTCAAGCCCTCTTACGTACAGATTTTCCTGGTCATATGGAATTTTGCCGCTGGATCATTCAAAATCAAAACCTCCGTAATAAAATTTTATTCACAGATGAGGCAACATTTACAAAGAATGGATTAATGAACCCAAAGAACAGCCACTCTTGGGATTTGGAGAATCCACACGAAATCACAGCGTCAAATTATCAACATAGATTTTCAGTGAATATCTGGTGTGAAATTATTGATAACATGCTCACTGGTCCATTCGTTTTTGAGAACCATTTAACAGCCGACAGATATGTAAATTTTCTAGAAGATAATTTGGGAGGATTGTTAGATGATGTCCCTCTGGCGATCAGACATGATATGTGGTACCAGCACGATGGTGTCCCTGCGCACTTTGCGTTACATGTAAGACAATATTTGAATCAACGGTTTGAAGGACGTGTAATTAGTAGAGGAGAACAGCACCCCTGGCCCCCAAGATCTCCGGATTTAACTCATTTAGATTATTATTTGTGGGCCATATGAGAGATATAGTATACCAAATACCATCAGAGACTGTTGAAGATCTTAGGAGACGCATTTTTGAGGCAGCAGAATTGATTCAGAATAACAATGATATGTTACGAGGGCAACCAGATCTCTCTTAGGAAGAGCCAGAATGTGTTTCGAGGGCAACGGTGGCCATTTTGAACAATCTTTATAGTGAATTTAAACTAAAATAAAAATAAACTACAGGTCTAATATGCATACGAGCTTTATGTATTTTTATTAAGCTGTATAATTATCCTGTTGTCACAATCTGTTAAACTAACTACATAATAATTTTTTTTGTATTCGCTCTCCAAAATGGTTACTTTGGAAACCGTCTAGAGTCCGTAAAATGCTATTTTACGGCCTACTATAGTGTTTTTATTCTCAATTGGCACACTTTACCTGGAGAGGCTTAGTTCGGAACACCGGATTAAGCATGTCGAGTATAATTCAACTCGTTATTGAACCTAGCGCAGTCGTATTTAGAATTGCAAGGCCTATTAACAGAAACAAAAATAAATTGCTTCTCAAATTTTCATAATTAAGGATAATTAGACGATACACATTTGCACACATTAAAGGACACAAAATTAGAAAAAATTAATTGAAGAGATTAAAAAACACGACGTCAAGAAAGAGTATGTGGTGGATCAGCTTGCGCAAAGAAGTGGACATGAAGTTTTAAGGCTGCCTCTTTATTACTGCCAGTTTAACTCAATAGAACTTGTGTGGAGCATAGTAAAAAATAAATTAAGAAAAAGCAATACGGAATCAAAATTGAGTGCACAATGTGTTAATAAAATTAAACTTATTATGGATGATTTAAAAAACGACCAAGACTTGTGGAAAAGTTGTATTCGGCATATTGTTACTATTGAACAAAAATACACGTTCGCCCGAGTTAATCCTTTAATAATAAATTTGGGTAATGATAGCAGCGATAGTGATAATGGTTTTAATTTTAGTGAAGAAGAACAAGCTTAATTTTGAAAACGTTTTCATGATGCTTTCTATTGAATTATGTATGTAAAATAACCAGTCATGTGAATGTCGTTTTTATTTTATTGTTAATTTTATAATTTATTAATTATTGTATTATAAGTCATAATGCTACTGAATAAAGTAAATTGTAGTGCATATTTGAATACTATTTTGTTCCATATGATC